>VOMN01034571.1:0-20835 GCA_014899125.1 Orchestia grillus
AGTGTGGTACGAGAGAGTGTAGAAGAGACGAGACAGCACAATATTAGTTATGTTTATTTACAAAAACGTACCAACAAAAGGCTCTAATTCAGCTGCGCAGATTCTGTCGCTACTGAATTTAGCTAATTGTATAAAGTACAAAATATTTTCCTATTTGAATCCATCTCAAATAGCGAGCGCTGATGCATAACGCTGATGGTATAACATACATAAATCTGAGTAATCCTCATTTGGTCCTTAGGATCTACTTATGACCTTGAATAAGGCGTTTGTTAGCTCTGTGGTTGAGATCGCTGCATCAGTTTTTCATATATTTTTTACATTCGTAAAGATAATTATTCCGAAATAATTGCAATTGACGAGGTCTAACCAAATCGATTGCTAAAATGGTTTTTGTCGATATCAGATAGAAGTAATTGTATTTTCAAATGCAGAGTTATTAAATTCGTGTACTACAATTTCACTCAAAATTATGGGAATTACCATAAATTAAAAAAAACTTCACTTCATCAGATTACAAAAAAAAATGACTATAAAGTATCCGTTACTTGGAACTTCTTTCAAAAAAAATATTTCTTGTGATTGAAGATTCCGATTTCAAAATTTCCATCTGGGGACCAAATGAATAAACTTCAACAATTCGTTAGAAGTACACAAAAGTTATTTTGTTCATCGAATAGATAATACTAATTACTGAATATAGAAGAATTCGAATACTATATTCAAATAATCTCAGATCGTAAGAGTCATTTTAACCACAAGTTAAGCCCTTTTGTTGTTGTCTGTGGTGAAATGAAGAGAATCGAGTTTAGCCTAGACGTCCTACAGATGTGAGGACTCTTACAATGGTAATGATTGATGACACAATCGTTAAACATATCGCCATCAACAAGAGCTGACCAAACGCTTTCAAATACATACAATACTACAAATTACTTTGGAAACATACTGGATGGATTCGTTTCATCTTAGAATTATTTACGAGATTCTAGTCTTTGGTAAACTGATGCACATTCACCGAAATGAGTTCTTTCCTATAACCTATTCAATAACATTATAAATAACTAATAACTTAATGTTACACTTCCTAATCCTAATTTTGGTTTGGGTGCTCTTTGATATTCACGGAAATCACGCGAAGAGTTCTGCTCTGACATGCCAGGCTTTCGCTTCGCATCTCACAGTGACAACTCTACCCGAATGTGAATCGCATTTCATCCATTAGGATGCTACACTTATTTACTTCGTAAATTTGCGACACCATCTACCATCACTTGCATTGGGCTTGGGCGGCATTCCTTCGAATGATTTCCATGAAATTGTTTTGAATCGACGTAAGAGGATCAGTGATAGTTTGTTCAATCTGGCTTTCGCTCGTGTCACCACTTTGCTCGTCAACTTTCCTTCTCTTCACACTTAGGTCTTGCACTTCACAGTCTTCATCCCTTGGGCTCTTTGCATTTCTACTGGGCGAGAACCTATCATCTTCTTTTTCCTCATTTTCTTGAGTCGGTGATTTTTGCCATCTGTCGTCGATTTGATTGCGATCAGTAACTTCAATGTCACTCTCCTGCTCATCGCTAGATTTATATGAAGGGTTTTGGGTAGCGAATTTCTGAGCCTGTTGAGCATGAGCCAAATGAAGACTCGACATGAGGCTCAGGGCTTGAGCTTGAGACAAACCAGGAGGGCACAAGCCTGGCAGCTTGGTTATCATTTGCTGGGCGACGGTAGTGAGGTGTGACAGAGGCGTTAGGGTGAGATCATGAGTGAGGTGCACCTGCGGACGGGAGAGAAGAGAACTGGTCGGAATAAGAGCGGGAGGAGACGACGTGGAATGCGCTCCTGAGAGAAGAGGCACTGAAGGAAGGTTCGTCGCTGAATCTGACCGAGCGAAAAATGACTGGGACTGCAAGAGAGACTGGTCTGGCTGGACGGCTGCACTCAGAAGTGACCGAGTTGAGAGATTTAGAACGCCATCTTCGGGATGTTGGAGCGATGGCTCTCCGCCAGGGATGGTACCTCTTGATGGGCTCCTGGAGCAGACGCTGCTGGATGGACTTGGGAGGGATGTACCTCCTTCGTCCCCCGGGGTTAATCTCCCCTCCTCCGAGTACGGGGAATGGGACCTCGGGGATTGGGGATGGTGATCTTGGTCTCCATCGAGGGAGAAAGGCCGATTTAGGCCGATTTGCTGATGTCTTCTCCATTTGGCGCGTCTGTTGGAAAACCACACCTGTGAGAGAACATTCACGAGCGTTAGAATAGAAATGATATTGTTAAAAAACTATGTCAGTAGGTACTCTCACTTAAAAAAATTAGGATCACGTAAATAATTAATTTCAACAGTTGACTAGAGGCCAGTGTTACTAAGGAAGCGCGTATAATTTGAATTATTTTAAAGCACGTATCCTTCCATACGTGGAGGAGAACTAAGTGCTTTCTCATTTTTTTCCGTGATGGTTAATAAAGAATAAATTTTCAAGTCGGGAGCGATTACAATGCATACATGTACTCTGGAATTATAGCACATAGTTGCAAAAATTTTGCACTACTGTTCATGTTTTTGAAATTACGTATCTGCCTTAAACGCCTTACAAACTTACAGATGACAATAACGTGTTAGTACTACTGTATTTGGGAGCAAGTATATTGACCAATGTAATTGGCCAATCGATTAAGAGCCAAAGAGATTCTTATCACTACCATCTAATGGCAGAATTGATATCATGGAATAATTTCATTAATTTTATACTGTATCAATCATACCTGAACTCTAGCTTCTGACAGATTGGTTTTCGCAGCCATTCTCTCCCTGGTGGCGAGATCAGGGTAGTGGGTCTTCTCGAACTCTTTCTCGAGCTCATCGAGTTGGTCCGCGTTGAACGTAGTTCTGTTTCTGCGGAAACGGGAGTCTGCGTTGTTGTTCACTAAACTCCCGAAGGAGGCGCAGAAAGGAGACTGTCCGGCTGAACTAATGGGTGGCAGAGATCTGTGTAGAGCCTCCGTGTCTTGCGCCAACTTGCCTGAATCTGATGGAAGACAGTCAAGGGTGATCAACTAATGCTCCCCAGCATGTACAGATTCAAAAGTAAATGAAGGAGCAATTTCTAAAGACCCATGATAGGGAGAAGTTTTTTTTAGTGATCAATTTCTGAAAACCTTAAAGTATTCATTAAAAAGAAGCCGATAACTCAAAAAATAATTTTTAATTTTTCCATACATTGAATGTTCTTTAAAAAATGCCGATTCTGTAATAGGGTGAATTAAAACCAATATCTTGTAAAATATAGCGTAATACTTTAGACAAACAAAAATCGATGCATCTATTTCAAATACAACGTGGGAGCTCCTGTACACATAAAACCAGTATTAAACACACCACTAAAGCATTCGCACCTTTCAAAAAAATACCACGGCCCAGCAATTAGTTTCGTCGCCCCTCATACCTGACTGAGGAATTGTGTCGCGGCCGGCAGCAATGTCAGCAGCGGACTGCCCCTCTTCTACAGAGCTGTCAGCAGACGCGGAGCTGACAGGTAGAGATGCTAGCAGTGAGGCGTGGTTGGCCCACGGAAATGCAGCAGCTGCCGCGGCCGCGTAAGAATTGTAGAGGCCGTAGCCGGCCGCCCTCGCGAAGTCTGCAGCCGCACGCTCCGCAGCTCGATTCCTGTGCCGCATCCAAGTTTTGGACTTGTAAGTGTTTTAAGAGAACTCAGATGGTTCTTCTACAGGGAAATTCGAGCTAAGTGTCTAACACCTGAAACAGGTATTTACACCCACGCCATAAATTGCAATGTAAATTTTAAAGTACTGTTTTAAAGAGCTTTGTGAGTTGTAAAATACGTAGTTCAATGACTTTACCCTACCATGTTCACCGTACAGATTAGTATTTTTCACAAACGCGACTGAGCATGGAAAGTTGTGTCTACGATCGTGTGAGTTGAGCAAAAGACTACGTTCTTTACCTAGGAAAATCTAAATGACATAAAAATAATAATACCAATGTGGATAAATAATATTAATACCAATGTGGATAAATACATTTTCGGGACATGGTGTAGAGCTTACGACTAGCTGCGGATGAACCATGAGTGGCGGCTGAACTCTGTACTAAAATAAAATAAAATCTTTGCCTCGTCTCACGAATTTAGGAATCCTTCCTTTTCGTCTGCATTCTAATGACAAAAGTTGTTGGAACGCAATCTGCCCTGCGTCAGAATGACCCACCTCAAACTATAGGCGACGGCAGGATTCAAATTTTTCGAAAAACTACAACAATTCTGCCATATCTCACATATTGATGTAGCTGAATATTTTGTAGCCGAGAACGACTGTGATAAAATTACACGTTCGTTTGATAAAAATTAGCCAGACTTGAATGCGCTTAAGTCGATAACCTACGTATGATAAAGTCCTACACTTTCACTAGCAAATGAAGCTTAAAAGTGGCAATCCAAAATAAAATGATTTTTGTCACAATCTTTGAGTTAGAACCATAAAATACTTCAAAACTACTCTTCTTTTTCATCATTATCTCATTAGAGTGATCGTAAGGTAGTGAATAAGTAAAAAGATTTACAGATTTTCAAAGTTTCACTTATAGTAGTTGTGTTAGATCACATCATTTAAGGGGGACAATGATCTTGCAATAACGTTTTGTCGTATTACAAAGCTCACCGTGTTTTACTTGCAGTAGACCTCATGACCCTACGCTGTATAATTTATCATAGCTTTAATTCAGCTAATTCCACCCAAATCAAGTTACGTGCGGATTGTTTTATTTATTTGCAACGAAAGTATGGGCAAACAGAAATTTATCTGCTCTCTGCCATTACACTCACAATAAATGTTAATGGACTAAGCGTGGACTTCCATGGGCTCCTATAGAACTCAAAACGCGACGCTGTAACTTAATATGAGATTCACTCTCTTAACGTGTTTTTCGCCTTGCATTAGTGTCGTTTGAGTGCAGGCAGCATGGCTGCCACGCACCAACCTGAGTATTCTGTTGATGGAGGACACGGAGGGCGCTGTGGAGTTGGTGCACACGCCGTCCGAGATGAGCTTCTCGCGAATTTCCCAGGCAAATATGGTGGGGTTCTCCCTCTTGTAGCTCTCTATCTTGTTTACCACCTGCGGGGTGGCCACCTTGGGCTTCGAGCCCCCAATCATCCCTGGAGGCCGCAGGGACCCTGAAATGATGGAATGAATTTTAGGAAACTTTGTCCTTCGTTAAAGTTGAGGAAAATTTTTAAAGATTACGAGTAGAGACGGTTTACTATCCGATTGAGGATTGTTACTCTGTTATTTATGCAGTAAGAACTTGAATACATTTTCAAATAATGAATAGTTTCGTTTTCTGTGACTGAAGAGCCCAAAAAATAATTTTATAATTTTTCCCTGTTGAAAATGACTCTGACAATGCGGTACCTGTCTCTTGCTTTCAAAAACAGGAAATTAGAACGGTTTGATCTAATATAAATACTCTCATAAAAAATTTTCGGTTCAAATTCAAGTACTCTCGAATGAACGATGCAGGTATATAACTATAATTATTTATTCGGTAATAATTATCAAGTCGAACGAGTGTACTAGAGTCTGAAAAAAATAAATGATTACTGAGAATCATTTATGCGTAGTATTTAAATGAGAATTACGTGCCGGCAACCGACAATACACCATCATTACTAGAATACGTACGTAAGTGCTCATCCACGTACACTTAAGAAGCATTAAAAAATAGTGCAATACGACAGCTGAACGAGCATTCTTTGTTGAAATTTGTATCATGATGCAGAACGTCCTTTCATCTAAAAATTATTCTGAAATAGCTCACTAAATTTGTGCGTCTATTTAAATTCGTGTCGTCACTAAATTCGTGCCGTCTAACAAAAATCTAGCTATTATTTCTGGACTTTTACCAAAGCTTGCACTTAGCGAGCAACAAATGTGCACTGACCGAGCAGCTTGGTGACGGCGCCCTGTTGGGACACGAGCTGCGTGGCGAGCTCGTACTGCCTGAGGGCCGTCAGAGCCGGTGCTGCAGCTGGGGGCGACCCCATACTCCCGAAGGAGGTGACAGAGTTCGGCAGACTAGCTGGGGCCGACGTTGTGGCAAGGAGGCCCCCGGGAAATGCTGTTGTGCTGCTGGGAAAAACTGAGAGAGAGGTCGGGAGGTTGAGAGGAAGTTTGGTGAGGTTCAGGGGAGTTGAGGTTGGGGTCAACACAGGAGAAGAGTTCTGCATTTCTGGAGAATGAGGGACCGAGGGTCTGTCACCCGGCGAGTGAGTAGACAGCGGACTCTTCTCCAACGAGATGACCATGGGTCTGTCTGTAGACTGAGGGGAGCTGGGGCTCAGGTGGGGACTTATCGCAGTCACTGGAACGGTCGATGCGTGACTAGCGTAGTCGCTCACAGCTGCCTGGTGACGGTCAGTGTCCGAGCTGACGCTGGTGGGGACGATGGGGGCAAGGCCGGGCAGCCCCCCAGCCAGCGGCGACAGTCCACACCGGTAAAAGTCACGCAGTGCCTGCGCCACACTTGCTGTAATGAAGATAGTGAGGTACATTTATTCTCTGAATTCATCTCAAATCCCTTGAATTTAGGTCGAGTTAAAAAAATAATGTACGAATGAGGAAATTGAAAAAGAATACCTGAAAAAATTCAATCGAATGTTCTGAACACGGACGTACTTCAAACGAAAGTATCTTAAGTCAATAAAATTATTAAAGTTCTTGAAGATACAATAATTGTTAAAATTTCTTAAATACATTTCTAGAAAAATGAGTAGCATCTTGGATGGAGAACTTTTTGAAGAGATAAAATTTCAACTTTGCTCATACTTTAGGGGATTGCTTTATCTTCTGAATGGACAAACGCACTAAAGCTCTTCGATGCACAAATTAAAATTTTACGAGCACGATTTTGACATTTTAAAATTACGCTCGCATATATTAGAAGTCAGGTATTAAAACGGAGCAGAAATTAGACACCCGCGCAATATTTAAGACGGAGTGCACGTATGAAAGCTCGGCCAAAACCTGGAACAAACGACCTCAATAACCCAGGCCGGCAGGCTGCACCTGAGCTAACTTTCCCACATGAGGTACAATGTTCACAGCTAAATTTATTGACTGCATGAAGAAATTTCTCTATTGAATAGGCAGTATATTTTTTCATTGATAAATTGACTCCTGTAGTGTTCTTTCAACCATATAGTTGCCAGATGTTTTTCTCGAGAGTAATGATTACTATGCACTTCATCACCTTTTTCATAGAGTTCAAGATTCAACCAGTACGAAGAAGCCTACGGAATTAAACGGAAATGTTTTGAAAAATATTATCAGCACCTCGCTCAAAAGAGTATATTATTTACATCTCTAATCGAATAAGATGAAAATGTTTTTAAAGATAGTTTTGAAACATAAAAATAGTTCGTAGTTAGCAAGAGCTCATAATTAATACGACTATAAGTTAGTACAATTCACACGGTGATTCAAAATCCAATAAACCCTTAAATCTTTTAATAAGGAATGCAAGTCTTTAGTTGGGAATTAAGCAGCAACAAATTAAACATTTTAGCTCGTACACTAATTTCCTCCATTGATTAAAATACAATAATTGAAACAAATTTCCCCTGCGAATGGACGGTTAACGGAGAATTAGAAAGATCAGATTTGAAAGCCGAGCACTCGCTGTCTCCAAACACAAATCTCAGGTTTCAGAGCACAAACTCTTTCAGTTAAGGGCACGAGATCACCTGCTGATCAGGCAAACACTGCTGCCGCTTGACAAAGGCAATTGGAAGAAACCAAAGACTGTACTTGAAGCAACCATACGAACTGCTTGTATTTTTTAAAGAGTAATCGGATCAAGAAAATATACTCATGTTTATAATTGCGGAAAAAATTCTAGAAAGTTTATTCACCGCGGTAGCTGTCATTAAATGTATTAGCTTTTATCATTTGACGCACAAAATCAATTGAAACCTAAAAAGTATGACAGTTATACAAAGACAAAAGATATGAAAAATTACGAATTTATCTGTTCTAATACCAGCTATCAGCTCACCTGCGTCTGGTTTGATCTCAGCCTTCACAGCTTCCACTTGACCAGTAGCAGTGACGTCACTCTTGTCCTCTGAGTTGTTGTTGTTTGCTTGGATGTCGCTGCTGCTGCTCCCTGAGGGTGAACGCGACTTGGAGTTCGCTTGCGGGGGTGATGATGCCGACATTGTCTTGTCGATCAATGTTTCAAGTCTTTGATATCGCGGAGGCAGAAACTTAGAATTCAGTATACTTTTCTTTTATATAATAATATTTAAATTTAAATGTTCAAGTATTTTCAATTACCGTGTGTTTCTGTAATTCACATGAAAAATAATTAAAATGCAGTGAGAAAAAATGTATCATGGTAGAGATAGTGAAATGCTCATTCTTGTATCCGTAGAGTTTTTTCAGAAATTTCTTGTTGACTTTGCCCGAGCTTCTTTGGCCCTATACTGTACATTGAGAGGCAACGGCAACAGGCACTCTTTGAATGAACAACGAATTAAATTAATATAGAATATCAGATGATTTATCATATGCAAAATACAAATACAGAGCAAAATACTTACGAAGTCATACATAATAGGTTTGAGGGTTCCAGGAAATTTTTAAGAATTCGACATGAAATTTACGTTGATTTCATTGTAAGCTATTGAGGTGTGATATCATACACTAGATAATATTTTCAACAGCTACTTTCATTAGTTAATGTAATATACTTCGTGAATTCATCATGTCTTCAACACTAAAGCATCTTTTCGTAGACGAGTCAATGTATCCTGATTTTCAAACACTGCCCGCGGATTTTGAAAGCGTCCTAGCGCTGCGATGCCATAAAGTTTGTCACCCTTATTTTTTATCCAGCAGCCCTAAGTAATGCAAATAGAGCCTCTCAAACCTTCTGGAATTAGACACGAACAGAACGGTACCGCACACAGCATTCTAAAACATTTTCTACCCGATTTTTTATTTTTTGTCAGAACAGCCGTTGAAGTGCTGCGAGTTCCTTTGGTAAGCTACACCAAACAGTTTAAAGCTTCAAAATCTTATGACGTTAACTTACTCCGCATTTGATTGACCGTTTTTTTGGTTGATTTGGCCTGTATCACTTAGGGACTTGGGTTCTTAACTCAGTAAAGACTGAATTATTTTTGCGGTACGACAGCATCTCGTTTGTTAGAAAGCTTAGCAGCTATGTTCTCAAAAATTCCAATGACGCACCATTGATTCTTTTATGGTTAAAATGTGAAGTTCTTGAACTTCAGCTCGATATGAAAGGCATTGAAAAACGCACCGGACTCCCATTGCAGCATAGACAGATGCTGCCGCAAAACAGCGGACGGAAAGGCAACGAATTGTGCAGGCATTGGTGTCTAGAAACAGAAGTTTTTGTATATCATTCCGACTGAATAGAAAAGCGCAATAATTTGCCAGCAAGGAAAGGGAAATGCAACTGCAAAACAAAAAGAGCTATTACCTGATGCATTTAAGGATATTTAAATAATCACTAATAAATGTATTCAAAATCATAGTTTCATTGAACAAAAATAAGTTTCATAAGCTAATGATCCCGTGACTAATTGAAAAAGCTTGCAAGGAGATGCGTTCAGGCAGAGGTTCGTGTTACCCTACAGCGAGCATTTAGAGCTGCCAGCCACACATATTACTCTAGAATATAAAGCTCGTACAAAGCTCATGACTAAGTCTCATGTGATGTTGACGCCAGAGAATTGCGGTGGTCGTAAATGCTGATGACTCACTTTATAGGCTGGAAACTTTTGTGCAAGTGATGCCCTCGACTGCAACTGGTTGAGATTCTACAAAGAAAACCGACAATATCGTACGAATAACCCGATTTAACTTACCGTAAATTTGTTTTCAAAATCACTGAGTCCTTTGAGCAGACTACAAGTTCTGCCAATTATCACACATTGAACGTCTTCACGCGATACATCGCTAACAAGTTCCCCAAAATGAAGGAAGTGGACGCACGAAAATTCTGCCTCAAGACTGCGAACGCACGACTGGGCGCACAGGTGCTAGAGAGAGGCTCCAGCTCGCATGTTTACTCCACGACTTCAAGCTGCACAATGAACCTGCGCAGCGAGCTCGCGCCTTGCAACACCTACACACACACGTACAATACACATTCGCACATTGTGCGCAACCCCAAGCTACGAACTGTTCCCTCCCCACCCCCCCTCTCGCATCCCCCGCGCTCCGAATAGACACCTCCTTCTTTCTCACCTGGAAACATCTTGTGTCCTCCACGCAGTCTTTCCGCCCCTTCGTCTGACAATCTTCCGCTGGCAGAAGTCTTTTCCATAACAAAGTGCTCTAAAAGCAGCAAAAGGGGTTGGTATACACAAGGGGGTGTACTTTCTTGTTAAGTTTCTCATGTAGCCATAAGTTTTCATATAAATTTGGATTTAGATTTCGGTCTGCTAATTTAACAAACGATGGCTCAGTGAGCGATGAGAAGATATCATGAGGAGTGCTAACGGGGGCTTAAAAAGTATGGCTCTTTCCAGTATCTCTAAGAAGAATGCACCTTTTGTCAATAATATTTTTGAAATATGACCTCATAAGCGCTGGACTCATAGGACTCATAGCGTAACTGTAATACAATCGTATCCATCATACAGCGCTGGATCGGTTGTAGAAAACAACCGCTCTATTTTCTTATTTGCTTCTTATAACAAACTCTATTTGCTTCTCATATCACAAAAAATTTTCGTGTGATATAGTGCAAGCTCTAGTTGATACCGCTCTATGCCGGGGACGACTGTAGAGCGCTCGTTTGCTGTACCTCGTCACGCGGGAGGCAATTGCATCAGATCAACTTTATTTTCTTCATGTCTAAGTTTGACTCAGACGTACGGAAACTTAGACACTTGGTTTGGAAAAATTGTCCATTATTGTGCAGTATGGTAACACGGAAAATATTATCCAGGTAGTAAATAGTTTCAAGCCTACACTTGATAAATAATTTTCCTATGGGGCACTCCTAATTTGCACCATTGATGAATAAGTTTTGTCTGAAGAAAGAAAACAAACCTGGTGAGCAAGAAGTGTTTGGCTATGATAATTTTACAAGATGAAAATGCGCAAGGTGAATGTGCGACTTGTGTGATCGATGTGTGACTAGTGTGTTCGATGTGTGACTAGTGTGTTCGATGTGTGACTCGTGTGCTGGATGTGTGACTCGTGTGCTGGATGTGTGACTCGTGTGCTGGATGTGTAACTCGTGTGTTCGATGTGTGACTCGTGTGCTCGATGTGTGACTCGTGTGCTGGATGTGTGACTCGTGTGATCGATGTGTGACTCGTGTGATCGATGTGTGACTCGTGTGTTCATTTCTGTTCACTTCTTTGTGAGCTGCAGACAAATTTTTGGCGCAGAAGTGCGCGTACAAGGGACGTCTTGAAAGCATGATGTTGTTAAAGGCAAATTCTTAATTCTGATGCTAAGTCCCCACTCATATAAGCCGAAAGTTTTCTTTTTCAATCACTTTTTCTAAAATGTTAATACTGCATAAACGCTTAGATTTTAAGTGCCTAAGAAGACCACTCAGAAAGGTGGATTGATTTATAGCAGTTTTGTGATATAAGGCGCAATTGAAGGGTCAGCACTGGCCAGCCTCAATCGTGCAGGAGTTGCCGGCAAGCGCCGTCACCACGGACCAAGGAGGCACAATGGTTCTTGAAGACTGCGTCGCTGTGCAAGAGTTTGTTTACAGGTTTCACGGTTGCGATAATGTATTTGTTGATACATTGCACTCAATATCGGTGCAGAAATGTGAGAGTGGAGCTTACGAACACTTTGGTAATGGACAGTGCATTTTGACTGATTTGCATTGGAGCCTCAAATGTCGTTTGATCAGTTATAGGAAAGTGCGCAGACGAGAAGTTTGAGAAGTCTGTAGACGGGAGTTACTCTTGAGAAACAAGGATAACGTTATCTATAGACGGGAGTTACTCTTGAGAAACAAGGGTAACGATATCTATAGACGGGAGTTACTCTTGAGAAACAAGGGTAACGATATCTATAGACGGGAGTTACTCTTGAGAAACAAGGGTAACGATATCTATAGATTTGACAGGCACGTGCAAGCTAGAATGGTGAATCGACTCAGCTCATTCATACGTATTTGATTACCTTTCATTTCGTTGATGGAGACGGCTAGTCATGGGCATTATTCCTCAACAATCCTCATCAACTCATGTTGAATATGTACAATATTCTAAGAGAGAAAGTTATCGTCGACCAAAAATTTAGCAACACAATTTGTAACGAAATTTAAGGTGTACGTCATCTCGGCAGTCGATGTACATCAATTAGTCTGGGAAACTGATGGACAGAAATTGCGATTTAGGATCGATAATACATTATCATTGAGTTCATGCTCAGACAGCTGCATTCGCGTGCAGGTGTGTGTGCCTGCCATCTCAACCACTTTCTGTGGAAGTGATGTGTAATTTAAAGCTCTTTCTCATCTAATTATCGAAGTTCTTCATGTCGTGTCAAATTTGCGAGCAGAAAAAAAATTTCTTGCGCAGCTGTCTCATCGTTAGTATTCAAGATAATTGCTATACGTGGGTGAATGATTTCTACATGTTCTCTAGCGTTGGCTTCCCGCGGCCGGCTGGACGTGCGGCCGACACCGAGCGCTGCCTCGGGTGCCGCCAGCCACGCTCTTCCCTCGCCAAGAACAGCGGCGACCGCTCGTGTTGTTCCGGCCCTGAATTGACAGGGCATTTTGATCAGGTGAACAATGCATTTTTCGCTCGAAAAATAATGGATTTTACGCTTCAAAGACTTAGTGAAAGTAACGTGTAGCTTAATTATTTCTCAATATACAAATTGCAGGTGCTCAAAAGTATCAGGAAAAGTTGTAATTCGATCGTTTCTTTCCATAGTTAATCATGAACCTTAATTAGTTTAAGCGGCTGAATATAACAACATTTTTATAAAGTTTATCATTCCCATGAGAAGACACATTTAGTGTTAGAAATCTGTAAGATATGAGAGGCTCATAATAATTGTTGAGCTCATAATGACTGACTCGACAGATCAGCAAAACCTCCAGCTGTTGAGTGTGACCTCAATACTGTAAGTTGGCCAAGCGATCCTCAACTAAGGGACCTAGTCCATATCAGCGCACGTGACGTCCAGACCTGGGTTCAAATAACACAAGAAAGGCTCGAGTCCAGTGTGCAGGCGCGGCTAGAGGCTACTCTGCATCGTCGGACTAACACAAATGTCAGATTAAGAAATGAGATTTTGAGTAAAAAATGGTAAAAATTTGCCCGAAAACCCTTCTCTACACTTTTACAGTATACGAAATGCAATAAAAAGACAGTATTCAAATGCTGCTCGCAAAGCGAAAACTTAAACACGAAGTTTCAAATGTTCAGAGATTCGGCTTCCTGCTATATGCCAATGAAGATATTCACGGTGGTGTTACTTTTAATTTGTTATTGCATCGAGTTATCGAATCGAATCAACTTTTAATCAACTTGTAATGTACAGTAAGGGAGATATTTCTTTCACACTATCATTCTGATTCTCATCGTCATAATAGAATAGTCAGCAATCAAAGTAAATTTGAAGCAAAGCCTGG
This sequence comes from Orchestia grillus, assembly GCA_014899125.1. Lineage (NCBI taxonomy): Eukaryota > Metazoa > Arthropoda > Malacostraca > Amphipoda > Talitridae > Orchestia > Orchestia grillus. Next base: position 13,676 of record VOMN01034571.1, read on the forward strand.
AAATCCATAATGTAAAACTTTTCACATGTAACCGCGGAATTAATGTACGTACGTGACTGGAAAAACCCAAAGGCAAATTTTTAAACCTGTGCATTAAGAGAATCTATTAGTCACAAGTTTTCTAAGATCGAGGAAGAAACAAAATCTTCTTAGTGTTAAGACTGCGTGGAATCTTGCGTATGTCAATATAGCCACTTGTGCTACGATTTTTTTACTAAAATATCTAGCTTAGGATTTGGAATGCCTGTGAAGGGCCGTCAGAACACACAACCTCCAGGCTGCAAGAACCCACTTTGTTTACTATTCTAACGCGTTTGACCTGATATGGTTGAAAAATACCTCTGATCTTTATTGAATAATGTGTAGACTTAACCAGAAAATTTATGTAGCCTTAGTGCATGACATAACTATTTCTTGGGTTAATTTTGAGTCCAAAAACTCTCGGGTCAGGTTTTAGAAAGATGGAACTTACTCCACACAACCTGATGTATTCAAGATAGCTAGATATCATAAAAATTTTCAAGCGTTCTGATACTAGAAGTTAGAGCCTCCGATGTTACTTATAGCAACCATAGACTTGAGAAAGAAAGGCTTCATCTCGTTAAATTTAATTTCACAGATGCGTTCCAGGGTGAATAATTAAGAAAATATTATGTAAGAAAATGTGCGTGACTCATGAGACAGAGTTATCCCTCGAATTTGTCCTATATCATACACACGGTCGGGGAAGTTGTTCTCAACATACTTGTTCAATTTGTTCAATACAGCGAATAGTTCTGTAACGATCTTGGGAGAGATGAGAAAGTTAACAGAAAAAATCACTTTAAAGTTTGTGAATTATGAAGTAGTCTCGAGATTACTGTGAAAAATAAAGCAAGAATCGCAAAGAAATGAGATCAACGCAATCAGTGCAGACTTCAACTTCAAAACGTAAACATTGAGTTGATTATTTCATCAGGTGACGTCCAAAATGTACAAGATTGAATGTAAGGAAACTGTCTAAGTGCACAAGTACGGCTGTGCACAGGGCACCCCTGAAGTGTACGCTGACGACTACCAAATGCTCACCCTATTTATTTTTGCAGTAAGGCAACATTCGCTGCACAACTCCAGCTGGAAGTGCTCAGCACAGATGAACGAACGTTTCGTTACGTTCTGAGATAAACTTGACCCAAAAATGCAGCAGTAAGATATCATAAATAAAGTAGAGTAAAATAAAATACTCAAAAGTTTCTCTTCAGTCACTTGGCAGCCTTACATTTTCCTCCAGTCAACGAGGTGTGGAGGGCTGCAGCCCCTAATGGCACCTGATCACACAACGGACCAATTGCGCTGATAAACTCGAATTAAAAGCAGGGCTCTAAATTCTGCCTCGCGAACTTTGTCTCTCATATACTTCAGTTAGAAGAAACGTTTTTGAGAACGAACATTCCTAGAAAAATGTTACAATTATACAACCAAGATTACACTGAACTATCAGAAAAACTAAAGAAAATGAGGCGTACATTCGCTATCGTGGAATTGTCCACTCACACGCATGGTCCAGATTATATTCATGCACTCCAGTAGTCCCATGCATAAGTCAAAGCAACGACCAGAAAATGGTGTAAAATTAACCTTACGTTAGTCTCCTAGGGGGCTTTGTCACCCTAGTTTTACTTCAGAAATCGCAATTCCAAAGGCGTTTCCAAACTGTCATACATCCATACTTGGAAACCTTAGTAGACAAACGCAGGGTTCAGAACCAAAGTTATCCTATTTAGAGTTTGCGTTGCGATCTGCGGCGGTAAGGTTTTTTTTAAATTAAACGTCCCTCAAAAAATAAAAATGCTTTCGAAAATGACCTTCCATGTTTCTTTAGTCAATTTTTAGTATTGTATACACATTTCCTTCATCAACCCTCCATAGTTTGGCCAGCCTAGAGCATGGCAGCAGTTGGCTGCAGTGCAGTACCCCACTTGGACTCATAGGAGCCACGGAGCCTTCATATTCTTCGATAATCATATTTATTGCTCAGCACAGCCGCAACCCTGGCCAGCTAAAGCCTGTGTAAATCGCCTCACTGTCTCTATAGACGCAGGTGCACGAGTCGTTAGGCTCTCGTTAAAGAACTCGACTTAAAAGCCCATCTGTTGATGCGGTGCACCGGCCAGCTTGGACTGGGGCAACTTGGATCTAAATGTACTAAAGCTATTACGTATTGCTAGTTAAATTTCAGTTATATCAATTTACGAGCTTTAAAACTTATTCTAATCCTTCGTTTTCGAGTTGGTTCAATTTTTATGTGACACTGTCGATTCGTCCTTCAGGTTGTTTACTCTATATCGATGAATTTAAAATGCCATAAAGTAACAGAATAAACGCTTACGGGCAAAAATGTAGCCCAAAGAGCAAAAAATTCTGAGCACAAATAGGGTGGTTACCCCGCGCGGGTGATGCTAGAATTTCGTCGCCCTCAGTGAGTGCTGATTTTCACACAAACAATCCAGAATTTGATGGCCTACGTCAGCGAAGAGACGTTCAAAACGGTAAAATGGGACTTCAAAAATGATTTGAACATACGAACGCTTCAACGAGTCCGAAAAAGGACACATGTATGAAGAATGTACATTTATCCTCATTAATGATAACAATGTCAGATGGCGTGAAGTTTTTGCACACTATATTCTTGATGAATTATGTGATCATAAAATGGTGAGTGACTGACCAAAAGAAGTCACATTGAGGAAAATTTGCAGGAATTTATGCACCGAATATTTTTCTATACCATGCTGTATAGTTCGTTAAAACAAAATTTATCTTTGCAAATATTCATCATCAGTTTTTTAATAAGTGCTTAATAATATTGCACGATCAGTTACAATATGCATTTTGTAATACAGAAAACTAATAAGCCGAGTTTCTATGAATCAAGAGTTTTCAGAAGAGCTTTTCGAGAATTTTGTGTTCGTATCATCAAACGGCTCATGCATAAGTTGCATATTTCCTGTCATGGAACTATTTTTTACAGACTCATTGAAACTTGTTGCCTTAATTTCATCAGCCCGCACGATCGAGAGTCTTCCGGCCAATTTCGGGGTCACAGAAAATTGAATCTTTCTTAAACTTTTTGCGTGCTGCGCTTCACAGGAGTGACGTCCTACACGCCAGTTATTTGAATACACAAAAATGAAGTTCACATTCATCTCCTGTACTTTCTTCGAGATCGTTTCATTATTTGATTTGTTGTTGTGGCTCTATGGTCCGCTGGTACTATGTTCCGCTTTCAAATGAGGAGTAAGAGCTTGATTCCCGGCTGAACAAACGGATTTTTGCGGAACCACGGAGTGCTTCCCTCAAATAAAGTTTAAACCTCCTATTCTTCACATCACTCATGCGTCAGTATATATATATATATATATATATATATAATTAACTAAAATACACCCAACGTCATCTAGAACACGTACCTTCAGCGTACCTCAGCTGCAACACGTACCTCCTGCGTCACCTCAGCTGCCTCATGTACCTCCTGCCCACCTCAGCTGCAACACGTACCTCCTGCGTACCTCAGCTGCAACACGTACCACCTACGTCACCTCAGCTGCAACACGTACTTCCTGCCCACCTCAGCTGGAACACGTACCTCCTGCGTCACCTCAGCTGGAACACGTACCTCCTGCGTCACCTCAGCTGCAACACGTACCTCCTGCGTACCTCAGGGGCAGTAAGTTCCTCATATGTTTATAAACTGTGCATCGGCAACAATCTAACACTATGTGTTAGCGTTCAGGTATGAACAATACATAACTTTGTGGAAAACAGTATATTCTCGCTGAAACTCTTGGACGATAGTAAGAGTATTTCAGCGTAACAAACGAACATAATTACGAACGAGCTGCTCAATGATTTTTGTGCAGAACCATAGTTTCATATAACTCAATCGTAACAGGACTGTTCGTGTGCGCCTACATGGTAGCTGCGCACACGTGTGCGTGCATCTCACTACAGGGCTGTGTCCTGATTGGCTGACACGCGCAGGTAATTTACAGACACTTTAGCCCTTACGAACCACTTATGTGAACTCACAGACACTCACAAGAAGATAACATTTACGAGCTCGTGCATAAGGCTTAATATCGCCTGCGTCAGGCTGCCAAGGCAAGTGTTTTGAAGCTGTGATGCCATTGGCCAGCGGTTGTGCGAGGGAGGAGTTCTTTGGCAGCTCATTGGTACTCCTTGTAAATATTTCCATTTATTGATTAGCAGCTGATGATCCTAATAATTACAGAGTCCAGATGGTCGACGAAAGAAGTCATTAAGAATACTTATCTCTTCTTTATTTCTTCATCAGTGTTTCTTACGTGAAATATATTTACCTTTACTGTGCGTTTCATGGTCTCAGCTGGACCACCGGAATTACCAGTGGACGCAAGCAAGCCTCACGACATCACTCCTTCCACCTCTCTTAGTCCAATTTAATGTACAGTACTCCGTGCTCTGAAGCCTGCAGCTCCCATTTCTGCCGTTAGCGGAACCATTTACTAGTACTCTCTACGTGAGACTCCTCTTTGTTCGCGTACAATATCATAATATGAGCTTCTTAGCCCTTATGTACCTTCCAGGAATTGTGATCGTCAGTTCCGTACACGCGAGAGTGTGACATGCGAGTTCAAATTCGTTCTGACGTACCGCATTGGGGAGGCGCGTTAGGTGTGGGGTCGACTGAAGCTTATGTCCTGCCTTAAAAGTTATAGTTTTGATGAAACGATAAAGAATGCGTAGGGGTAAAATAAAGAAACGATAATCATGTCTGTTGATGTCTCTGAAGAGACCGCGGTTACATCGGAAATTAAAAGTCTATCACTTTTGTGTTGATATTGCCTATAATTATTTATTTACCGATAAACATACAAATATACTTATATAAGCCTGTTTAGTGCACGAATCCTAATAAATGGAGGCGTACCGACGGCGCTTGACACTACACATAGACCTGTTGCACGAGGGAGAAGTAGAGCAGAGTCACAGATCATAGATGTAAAATAAGGGTACAAACGTACATGAGTGTGCACCGATGTGATCCCTATTTGCACCACTCTGCTTGCACACACACGTGCACGGCCACGCGCTCCCGCAGACCACGTCTGCCAGAGAGCCACTTGCGGTCGGCGACACGTGATCTGAGTGAGCCAATAGCAGCGTTCAGGTGTGCCGGGCCAATTTGGTCCTCCTCGGGACGCCTCTCCCTGCAGGACTGCGCTGCGCCACGGGGTCGCTTGGGGACTGCTGCACTCGACCAACTGTCTCTAGAGCTGGGGCTTGCAGGCCTCCCAATGCTGCTTGCAGGCCTCCCAATGCTGCTTGCAGGCCTTCGAATGAATCATTCTTGAAGACTTCCCATGTATCAATAACACATCTCTTCTTGGCCTAGCACCCCCCCCCCTCACCCTGCCTTCCTCATCGAAAAATCGAAAAGCGGCAAAGAATACCAAAACTTTACTTTCATAAATTTTAGATCATCATAAATTTAAAGTACTAACGATGGAAGATTAACAGTATTGAAAGAAGAGTAGATTCCTTAACAGCAAGGAGAGACTTTCCAATTCTTTGCCTTCCAAAGTTCCGTTTCTTTCTACGTAGAAGTTCGTTTATAATGCCCACTCGCTTTTATAACTGCCGTGACTATCATATACATATTATGTGTATGCTTGCAGTGTATGTACTTACTGTAAGACCGATTGAGGCATCGCGCCTGAGCTTGTCGCACCTGAGCTACCGTCGCTCACTCGGCAAACTGCTCCATCCCCATCGTGACACAGCATAGAAAACGCTTAGAAAATTGTCAACATGAATTCGAGATCGTCTTAAGAACTGTCATGTTGCAACATCGCAACAGTCATGCCATGAAAATTGCGATGTAATAGTGGCACGCTATCAAAAAAGGGGGGGCTCGAGTTACCGAGGAGATCTGCGAAATTTCGAGCGTCATGAACACCAGAGCCGACAACCAAAGAAGTGGGATGCTATTAAAGCCATGTTGCGAGTTCACTAAGTCGGCTAAAACGAGATCCGTAAGGAAGCAGTGTCCGAGAAAAATTAAAGTCTTGACGTTGAAGTCACTGAGTTGTGTACGGATAGCACCATGGAAAATCAACTCATACGAGCAATGCTGGCACAGGTGCTGTACGCGTGTTGCAGTGGTTGCAAGGTTTGACTGCTGGATTCGTGCTTGTTCTGAGCACATGTAGTAGTAGTAATACTAGTAGTAGTAGTAGTAGTAGTAGTAGTAGTAGTAGTAGTTGGCATTCCCTGACATCGCTTATCGCACGATGCCTGCCTGTAGTAGTCGAAAGGTGTAGCGCATGGGTGCATAATTTTCCTGCATGAAAATGGAGAAGCTTGCGAAAGAGTTGCGAGAGTGTACGGATACGTGCACGAGGTACCAAGTACGTGAGCAGTCAGTAAAATTAAAACAGGTGCTAAGAGCGTAATTACGAGGGTAGGGGCTATGAGACTTAATGAAGCTTTGGTGTTACGGGCTATGTGGATCAGGTGTTCGCGCGTAACTGAACGTCAGGGGAATATTCAACGAATCGATACTTTCACTTTGAAACTTTTTGCTCTTTGGAACTCACGCGCTTTTGCTTTCGGTGGTGAAATGTCGAGTTTATAAGGCTGTTGTGTAGGTATTATACAAATGAAATCAATGAAGGCACAAATGACAAATTCATGCATTGAAATTATTGGAAAATCATAGGATTTAAATGAGACTACGATGGTCGCTTTCTGGACCTTAAAGGAGAAAAGTATGAGAAGATTAGAGATTGAACAAAATGTGTAGTGGCGGGGAAGCGTTTTGAATAAGAAATGACGTTCAGGAAGCCAAAACGGTTGTTGAAACAGTTCACTTGAGAGGGTAATTGTTTAGCCTGATTGTTAAGGCTATGATGAGATGATTGTTTGAGATGCAGGATGGATGCTATCAGCAACGTTATACGTGCTTTAAGGTAGCCCATTTTTAAGCTTTACCTTAGTGATCATAACGAAGAGTTTTCATAAATAGATACCGTAATGTGAGCAGATGTAATGGAGGACAGATAGGCAGGGACTTTGAGAGAGTTCGAGATGGTAAATACAAATATTATTTAGGAATATCTTTCTTGCAAAGCAATTTTAAA
>VOMN01034575.1:0-14486 GCA_014899125.1 Orchestia grillus
ATAAATATCTCAGAAGAAGCTTTGAAATTTAAATTCCCTAGCAATGGAACCTGAGAGTCTTTCAATTATTCTCTCTTATATATGTATATTCATTGCTGAAAGGTAATTTCAAATTTCTTCTGAGATTAATATTTGTTGAACACTGGGCTTTCGAACAACGTCGCGTTGTTCTTCACTCAGGGCAAACAAAATTCCCAAAAGCAGACCACATCTCAGGACCTATGACCTCAAACCTCGTATCACACATACAGACGCACATTTTTAATTTAGAATCTTCTAATTATTGGGAAATATTGGGGCGGAACATATACATATAGACCGGTTGAAGGCACGTTCCCCCCGTGCCTTCGTGTGAAATGACTCCAAACACTTCCGGGCCCTTGTGTTGCTTTGATGGTCCAGAACAGCCACTTGTTCCCACCGCATGGTGTGTCCGGTCATTTTCATGTGTTGGAAAATTTTGGACAAGTTGTCCCAACGGTGGATGGCTCGTTCGTGCTCCCGTGTTCGCTTCCCTACTTCTTTTTCCGTTCTCCGATGTAGATCCTATCGCAGTCCCCTCGCGGCATTTCACACACGATGTCAGGATTTTCCATACTTGGTAATTTGTCTTTTACTTTGCTCGAGACGTTACGGAGGGTATTGGATGTTTTTTTTACTAATTTTATTCCATATGGGTGCAAGATTCTGGAGCATCTTTCCGATGCTCCATCTTTCCGATGCTCCTCTGATGTATTGGGACGCTAATTGTATACATTTCAGGTTCCTATCAACTATAGAACCTGAGAGCCATTCCACTTTTACTCTTATATACTCATGTACATATACTTTTCATAAGTATACACTTCTCATGTGTACTTTTCATCCATCAACAAATCCTATATAACACATCGGACTAAATTCACACATCGGACTAAATGTTAACCGGTCATTGATCGCAGATTTTATTTCACTAATAATTCGTTGACCCGTCTTTCACACTTACACTCCTCGATGGAACCTTTTCGGTTGCTCATTTATTCATTATTTGACGAATGTATCTGACCCAGTTACAGTCCCAATTATGTGTCTAAAATTTCCAGTCGTATTCTAAGCCTGCGCGAGGGTATCCTGGATACCCCCCACAAAAAATGGGCAGTTTGCTGGTGCTGAAATTTTTCCGAGCAAAATGGCATCCATTAACGAGAGTAGGAAAAAAAGTAAAGGGCATGTAAACTAAAGTCCAATTTTTCATATTAGCAATTCCTCATTTAAAAAACGGAACTGCAACCTGATATTCGACCACAAAAATACTTAGTGCGCAGGCAGTACGAGAGTTTACCCCTCACCGCTCGCCAATTATGCAGTAATCGCTCGTGTTGTGCATTGAACAAACTCAATTTTGCAGTCCCATGAGCTGTTTCACGACCGATGCCGATGCGCCTGTAGAGCGATGCCGATACCTCTCTAGTCTAGCACTTACCCATGCTTCATGAAAACGTCCATATGGCACGCATTTGTCTACCGATGACTAACGAGTGCAGGTTAGCAATTACTGGAATTGATGTCGCACATTAGAGCTAGTTATGGACGCTCTGTAGCAACCGATGCGGCACGAGGGCTGCTGGATAGCCCAACGTCGGCCTCAGCTTTGGAAATGAGGCTAGGTCGTTAGAACGGGGGAGGAGGGATGGGGAAGAGGAGCATGGGGCTGTTAAATGTAACCGGCTTGTTTAGAAAATTATTTTGTGAGATAAATTCCTAGAAATATTTGTCCGGCTACTCTGTTTAACAACCGGAGCCTTAGCAATCTTAACAGTGCGTGTTTTCGAAAGCGTGAGCAATGAAACATTCGAACTGTTAACATGCGTGTCCGTAAACAGGATACGTCGTCAGGATTTGAAGAATATGACGCAGGGAAAAAATTCATCGATAAATTATAGCAGGTCCCTGATTCGTTGCCGTCTTTGGTGGCAGAGAAATTGGAGCACTCCTAGGCCTGTTATGAAGTTGTGGTGACAGGAATTGTCGGCAGTGAACGACAACGAACGAAATGTAATTTCCATCTAAGTTGATCATCTCCGCAAATTACCTTATCACTGTGAACACGATTTTCCAAAATAACATGCCTGAAAAATTACATCAATCTGTGGTCAAGAGTCTAAGTGTTTCTGTGTGTGTGTGTGTATTGTATATTTTCAGCTTAACTTGAAACTATAAAATATGTTTTATTTGTGGGATGTTAAGTGTGACATCGGATAAGACGAAGTGCATCAAGGGTATAGGTTTATTCTCATAAACATTCTGAACGTTATCAGACCCACAGCGCTTCAGTCCCATTCTCTGACAGGCAAAACTCATTTATTTCAATGAGTAATCATGGACAGACAGGCACAAGCCCTCATCTCCAACTCGTGATGAGCGAGTACCGTCCCAACCTGCAATCCATGATCCATGATCAGCCGTCCTTCATGAACAAGCCTTTATTGAGCGTTTTATCCTGCTGTTCAGGCATGGCTCATTAATGAGCCGGTGGTATCCCTGTTTTGGAACCTTACGTATGGTCCCAACATCGCTCACAACCTATGATCCAGGTCTCCTAACTTATTTCAGCTCTTCTGTAACTCTGCGTCTGAGTACGAGTGCGGGTTGTGAATCACTGCCCGTGATCTGTCAGTGGTACGGAATGGCGCAATAAAAATTGGTCGCAAATTTATAACAATTTTGGGTATCCATATTACCAAAGTAACATGAAAGCCCCTTGAAAAGACATGTGTTTAATTGTTGTGTTCGTAACATGGATACCTCAAATAACTTATTAGCCCTCGACGAGTTTTATAATCACGCAGTTTAATAGACTTGTGGCCTGCACATCCCAATGTCGTCGACTAGCTCCCTCACCTCCCTTCCATCTAACACCGAAACCGTAACTGAAGAAGTATTTACAGCTCGTCTTGTGTAGGTTTGAATCTCTGATGTCAACAGGGATGTCAACAGTGGACAGCTTTGACGTGGCGTCAAGGTTTAAATTGAAGTTATAGGCTTTAAAAGAACTGATAAGATACATTCTTATTTTCAAATTTGTAAGGTAAAAACAGGGTTTCGATGACGATTAGAAAATGGAAAACTTACTTTCATGCGTGCGCTTCAGAGTGCAAATTACGGTACACTTCAGCTCGTTATAGTGCACTTTAGCACGTTAGGGTGCACTCCAACACATTATGGTGCACTCCAGCACATTATGGTGCTACCGCACACCAGGTGAGATAGCACACCAGTTCCGCTCCGCCATTGTGTCATGAAGAAATTCAACAGTAACTTCAGAGAAACACATCCTACCTTAACTTATATCACGTACATCAAAAAGATTCCTGATCGCCGTATTTCCAGGGCGATCAGTTCACGACGCAGACCAGGGAAACTGGTCTGCTTGATACACTTGGTCTCATCAGCCCTTTAGACCACAGGCTACAATCCCTGCCACGGCATCACATTAGGCCTCCTGTGGTCTACTTAACATCGCATTAGGCCTCCTGCGGTTCAGTTAAGGTGCTCCACCTCGTTACCTCCTCGTTAATCCTGCGACCAGGCCGCTTTAGGGGCCGGATGGGGAACACAACTCCTAGGCCTGGGAACGAACTACTGCATTTACACACTCGCATTTTTCTCGAAAACCTTCGACGGGCAAAAGATTTTTTAGTGCACGAGATAGGTCTTTCGCAACAAAAGGATGAGTGTTCTTTGAGCTGGACCGCTAAAGCCTTAATAAGTCAATGGGCAATTTTTGAGTGAGAATAATGGAGGCGGAATAAAAGAGTCCACATGACCTGGAGACACAGCGCGGTGTTCCTCTGAAGGCCAACTGTCCCCAGCCGGCAGACTTGCGTCAGGGTTTGTGGAGGACAGTCTGGGGCGGCAAAGTTGATGTGATACTTCAAATTTATGGAGGTATGCCAATGTATGGAGGTATGCCAATGCATGGAGGTATGCCAATGTATGGAGGTATGCCAATGTATGGAGGTATGCCAATGTATGGAGGTATGCCAATGCATGGAGGTATGCCAATGCATGGAGGTATGCCAATGTATGGAGCTATGCCAATGTATGGAGCTATGCCAATGTATGGAGGTATGCCAATGCATGGAGGTAGGCCAGTACATGGAGGTACGCAAATGGAGTTAATGGATGTACGCCAATGGAAGTACCCCAGCTTATGGAAGTACGCCAATTCAGGGAGAAAAACCAATTTATAGAGGTAAGCCAATGGAGTTTATGCAGGGACGCCAGTAGAGGTACGCCTATTTTTAGAGGGACACTAATGATGTACGCCAATTTATGGAACGACGAAAATTGAGGGACATCAATTTATGGAGGGATGCCAATTTATTTAAGGACGCCAATTTATGAAGGAACGCCGAAAGACATTAAAAGTTTATGTATACGTTCAAATTTCATTCGTTTGACCATCAAAATTTGACGAATTTTTTTCCACTCCACCATAAAATTATCGTGTGAAATTATACGGATATCATTCGATCCAAAATTGGATCACCGAGAATCAGCAAACTTGAAGTTAAAGGCCATGTGCACAACAGTTTCAATCTTCGATTATGGTATATAATGCCATCAAATATTGTTGTAAACTATTTATGTCATTAAACATTACGCAAAATATCGACTTCGATCTTTTATACTCACAGACTGAACTACCCTTCGAGGTAATGGCACAATTATAATTATCCATAATGATACAAGGAAATACTGAATACATTGAAAAATTGTATGTGCTTCGCGAGTAATGTTTTCAAGATAGCTTTAAGTAGCGGCTTATTCACTTGTGCACTAAATCGCTCGTAAAATAGTATTCCACTTCAAGCTTAACAATTGCACAATTTTAATAACCATTTTATCCATATTTTTCTAATAAAACACGTTTCTCAAAAAATCCTTTTCGGCCATGGTTGTTGTGCATGTATTTATTTCGGTACGAAGAACTAGACAGGGAGGTTGCTGCTGTAGAGCAAATAATTAACATTCTTTATGAGACCAGTCAATCAGTCACAGTTCAGTCAATGTTTTATAGCTGTCATGCACAATGGTCCACAGTTTGAACAGTCAACAATCCTTGAGTCGCCAGAGAACATGACTTTATTCGCACGCAGCAACTTTCTCAGACGCGCTTTAATTAACCTGTTAACGGTCACCGCCAGCTGGCCGGTGTTGCATTCACACGGTATGTGTAATCGACAGCGACCGTGTGAATGCAACAACCACGCCAACATCATATGATGTCAATACCTGTTAACAGGTTAACTGCAGCCCCGGAGAGAGGGGGTCACGACGATACCGTTCCCCCTTGAGTCACCCCACACTCCCCACAGCGACGTCGCGTGACCAAGCGTGATCCCAACCCTCACAGACGAAAAGAACTGAAGTCACTGCACTCCAGAGAGTTGCTTCGAAATAATTATTAAGCTCAGTTGGGAGGTTCAGACACAAGAGACTGTCAACAGGCCATTGTGCTGCCCAAGTCTACTTTGTAATCAGGCCGGCAGGTAAAAGGCTTCAGACGTTTGTCCCCAACTCACTCGTTCAGCGAGGGTAGAATTGAGACAAAGTTGAGAATTAAGTCGGAATGAGTAAAGTCGAAATTTACAGAATCGAGAATATTCGAGCTTGGGATCTCGAGTTTGCGGGAAGATATGTACATAAGGGGAACAAATGTTTTATTTTATGAAAGTAAATTCGACATTCTCGATGCGTTAGCTAACTCTTGATAGCACTGAATCTTCAAAAACGCGTCCGAAATCTCTGCATTCTGGAACGTTCGCTAAATATTAAAAATGAACTTCTTCTTTTTATCTCACGCTTTCAGATTCCTTAGGGATCGACCAGTCGGAGCCATTTGACGTGGATCAACACATAGTTCCCAGACCAAACACGGTGTCTATTAAATATTAATCCAAAACCACATAAGATACGCATTACCAAGTGATTGCACGACCTGGTAGCGTGTGATGACGTAAGATTTTGTAGGCAAATATGACGTATGTTACGAAATGTTTCCGAGACCGAATCGCTACGAGTGAGAGGCTGATGATGTTGGAACATGTCAATCATGATTGTGAACGGAGATGGCTGAACAACCCTCTAGTTTTTAGTGACATGTGTGCATTGCTAGCACAGAAACTTTATATCCGTGTCAGTTTGATCACGATGATTTTGTCATTAGATGGTGGTAAATATTATATTTGGCAATCTCGATCCCTAGATTTCCTGTTTAACTTACAAGAAAAGTAATTTAACCTAATGAGGACCATGTGTTACTATATGATCCCATTTCATAAGGCTGCTGCATGGACCCATTTCACAAGGCTGCTGCATGGACCCATTTCATAAAGCTGCTGCATGGACCCATTTCACAAGGCTGCTGCATGGACCCATTTCATAAAGCTGCTGCATGGACCCATTTCATAAGGCTGCTGCATGGACCCATTTCATAAAGCTGCTGCATGGACCCATTTCATAAGGCTGCTGCATGGACCCATTTCATAAAGCTGCTGCATGGACCCATTTCATAAGGCTGCTGCATGGACCCATTTCATAAAGCTGCTGCATGGACCCATTTCATAAGGCTGCTGCATGGACCCATTTCATAAAGCTGCTGCATGGACCCATTTCATAAGGCTGCTGCATGGACCCATTTCATAAAGCTGCTGCATGGACCCATTTCATAAGGCTGCTGCATGGACCCATTTCATAAAGCTGCTGCATGGACCCATTTCATAAGGCTGCTGCATGGACCCATTTCATAAAGCTGCTGCATGGACCCATTTCATAAGGCTGCTGCATGGACCCATTTCATAAAGCTGCTGCATGGACCCATTTCATAAGGCTGCTGCATGGACCCATTTCATAAAGCTGCTGCATGGACCCATTTCATAAGGCTGCTGCATGGACCCATTTCATAAAGCTGCTGCATGGACCCATTTCATAAGGCTGCTGCATGGACCCATTTCATAAGGCTACTGCATGGACCCATTTCATAAGGCAGCTGCATGGACCCATTTCATGAGGCTGCTGTTGGTTTGTCATCCAGAGCTAAAAGAAGTCTCATAGCATATGAACATAAGCCTGAAGCTGGCTCTTTCAAAGCTAAATGTAGTCTTATTGTAAGTCTGTTGTTAGAGAGTGAACGTTTTCCTACCCAACAACAGCACAGACACTCCACGTACTCGCCTCACGCTCTCGCCACCCTGGACCCCTAAGGCTGAAGCGAAGTGATACGGTTCCTTGAAACTGAAAAAAGTCGAACCAGAACACAGTAGAAGTCAAAGCGTCCAATACGGTTCCAATGAAACTTCAAAAAGTCAAACCAGAACTCAGTAAAAGTCGAAGCGTCCAATACGGTTCCAATTAAACTTTAAAAAAGTCGAACCAAAACACAGTTCCGCTTCTTGAGAGCCGCGGCCGCTGTCGAGAACTCGGCACAAGAAACTGGGACGTGCAACTTGGTACTCTGAAGGAGTGAATATGATCAGACATTCTGTGATTGCTTTCTCGAATAGTTAATGGACTGACTGACTGGCAGGGCCTTATTTTCTGCCAGAAGACAAATTACAGTGAGATGAAGGGCAGTGATTTCTTGTCAGGTGCCACTTGACCTCCGAGAAATAGCCTACGAATCGAAAATGACCAATCTGTGAGTCGGGCAAAATTGTGTACCTTGTTTTGTTTAGCGTATTCGTGCTGAGGTAGGAGCCGGTGTCACTGAAAATGTATCTCTTAGTAATTTAGCGTTGTTATTTTGTAAGCCGAGGCACGAAAGTCCCGTGAAATTTAACACACTAAAAATTTGGCCTTTTGGTAAGGTTCCCAGGCATTCAGAAGACGACATTTTATTCCCTTGTCGGGTAAAGGGAAAGTTGAAATAACGGTGAAATCTCCATTTTTCCAATGGTTTTGAACAGTTAAGGAAAGTTTCTCTCATAAATGCCCCGCATGGATAGCAATTAATTTTACAGAATTTGAGACATACTTTAAGATTTAGACCAATATACATATAAGTAGTAAATTAGGAATACAAGGGACTGAAAATGATCCATTGCCTGGACAGCCCTCACTTTAGCCTGTAAAAGGCTCTTCACACGACCAGTCAACGTCTGAAGACAATGTCGCCAGACACCCAAACATGGGCCTCGAATGGTAACTTTGCGGTCTATGCTGGAATCGACCTCACTCCGAAATAGAGAGCAAAGTCAGTATTCGATGCCCAGAGTTGGTTGTCGTCCGACACAGTCTTCAAACATTGACTGATCGTGTGAAGGACATTTTACAAACTTAGATTAAAGAGAAAGATGCACGGCAGCGCTCCACTCTCTGGGTGCAAGAGTCCGCCAGCGTGTGCAGCTCCCAGCCCGCCATGGCACTAGCCTCATGAGGCTCAGGAACTGGACCAGCGTGACCGAACTGCCATGGTACAGTCATGTGAAGTGACCATAATAACAATTTATTTATACATGTGTATGTGTACATTTATGTTTACTATTGGTGTCTACGATTTATATCTACGATTATTATCTTCGATTTATATATACGATTTATATCTAAGATTAATGTCTACGATTTATATCTACTGCAATCGATATGTACGATTTATATCGACGGTTTATGACTAGGATTTATACCTATGGTTTAGTTTATATTTACATTCACATCTGCACAGATTGACTATGTGCCCATTTTTCAGTACAGGTTGGGTGCCATTTTTTTCCTCGCCCTACATTCCTCTTTATCCTATTCAAAGCCCCTGAAAAATCTTTTTCTCTCAGTGAAGCCGTAGGACTATTGTGCAAGACCTGTAACAAGAGTAACACGCTCTTCAACAAGTACAAGTCGCAGAGCAGGGCTTTGGTTCAAGAAAACATCAGCGACCTCTACAGCCGCGCCGACTTGTGTTGGTGTACGCAGGAGGTCACCATTGTGTTTCCATGGTGAATCCCAACGAATAATTCAAACTATCGATCACTACTCGGAGCTCATTGAGCTTCCGAAGGTTAAATTGTAGTTCTTCGTTCAAAAAAACAGTGCAGTTTCAATAATTTTGAGTCAAAACGAGTTTGTTTCTGAGTAATTATTTTCTGTAAAATTCCAGAATATTGCTCTTCAAACATAATTTCTTAACGAAGTTATTTTTTTGACCTATGGATCTTTTCTTACGATCAGAATAAGGCTCTACAGCTCGGGCACTACTGGTCACTGGAACGTTAATCTGGTACTAATCAAACCACCGAATTGAATGAAATTTACATATTTGACTGGGAACAGCGTGCCATCATGTCAAGAATCTTGAATAACTCGTAACAGCAATGACATGCGCATTGCATGCCTCGCAATCGGAACTTTAATGACTCTATAATGAATTAGATCAAGTCGTAATTGTAACAGAAATGGCGATTCAGATCAGCAAAGCTGGCACCGCAGGTTGGCTTCAAGGTGCGAGTGTAAAAGTGCCTTTACGAGAGAGGCAGACACGCTGCAATAATTATTGATGGGCGCTTCTGTGATGTCATCATCTAGAGCTTTAATTAAAAGCTCCCTCACCAGTAGACTACGCGAATGGTTTTGATTCAATCCCGACTTTACGCAATTTAGATAACAGCAATGATGAGTTATGTGTTGTTCATTTAGCTCGTGTTTATTTTCTCTACGTTTGCCATACATGTTTGTCTTCGTTGCTGGTACGTATCCAAGTCTGGCGTTTGTTGAAGGTATGTTAAAATATTCCAAAAACTGACAGGCCACGGCGCTCAAACCCACTTTGATAGAACGGAAAAATCGCAGCTCTGTTCGGGAAAAATATCCTATACAATTTAACTTTCCATTCAATACACGAATGTTTCATCATTTCTTACCTACATACCAGGATTGCATCTAGGGTCTAATGTACAGTGTAACGAAGAAAAGTGTAAACTTTTGGAAAACCAAATAAAAACAGAAAAATCCTACAAAAAATTAATCGGCACCAATTGACCACTACAGCTTGCGTTTCAAGAGACAGTAATCTAAATCACAAATGTTTAAAAATTACGGCCAGTAGGTGGTGTCCTCCTCTACGTACGCATTATTTCCGTCTGTTTTGGAGGTTCCTGATTGGTTGCTGCAGCTTATCAACTGGGATACCGCGAACTCCACCTTGAATTGTTTCTTGCACTTTCGGCCGAAGTCACTGGATGATTTTTTCTTTTTTAATAGGTTTTTCAAAAGTTTCCGTTTTTTGTGCCACCCTGTACTTAGGTCTCTAATTATGGCCTCTTAACTATTTATCGAGAAAAGACCATCGAAGTAGAAATTACAATACTGTTTTCCAATGAAGAATCACGCACCTGCTGGCCTTATCAAACTAATCTTTGCAGCGTCCACTACGAAGTGTGTGAGCGAAGAACCTATTTCATTTGCTGTATCCATAGCACAATACGTGAAAATGAGTGACACTTGCAGTTAGCAGAAATAAAGTATACAGCACTAAAAATAACAAGCCACCAATTATGATTGGTCCCGCTCCTACTGCTAGCGTTAGAAACGTCAGATACGAGACATTGCCGCGCTTTGAACAAGACCTAACTGTCGATTGCAGTGCATAAGTTACATGTCGGATGCATTTCATCGACCGCTTCTCGTACGCAGTGTATGTCCACGTAAATTACTTGCCAAATTCAATACAGGGACTTCTTGCGTGCAGCGTTCAGACGACTTGCCGTGAGCGGTGTCTAGATATCCAGCCATGTGTAATATGAGGATTACCTGTCGTGAGCGGTGTCTAGATGTCCAGTCATGTGCAATATGAATCTAGTCACCTGTCGTGACTAGAGTGAGAAATGACGTGTTGTGGGCACTCGCAAAATCCTCAGTCGTGTAATGGAGAAGGATTACAAATGTTACAGTCCAGTGGAGTGTACAGATGACCCGCCTCCTGCAGTAAGAGGATCGCGGTTGCGCGGTGCCAAAGAATCCCTTGCCGTGCTCATGAGTAATTTATCAGCGATTGCTTTGGCGTAAACAAGCCTGAACAGCAGCTGCAGCACCCACACATGCCAGCCTCGAGACCATAACTCAAGCTGAGAACCGTCGCAGTTGTGACTTCTCAAAGAGCCTCGGCTGCAGGGCTCTGTGGCGCAGTGGCAGCGCTTTATTTCTGCTGAGAAGGCCCCAGGCTCGATCCCGGGTCGGCCCTAACCCTGATTTTCATGCGTTCACGGAGTGCTTCCCTTAGAATGAGGAGAGTAAAGCTTATGAGACTTTTAGCCCCATAAAAACGACGGACTGTTTACAATTATTGGGCATAACAAATATTGCAGTCGGGTCCCGAATTCTTATTGTTTCGTTTAAATTTTTGATTTAGCTCGAGCGACGTGCTTTAGCAAAATTTCGCTCATTTAAGAAACACGTCCCTCGTTTTAGGGCCCCGAGCCAAAACATTTTCATGTTAATCTGACTGGCATGGAATTCTTTCCTTCCCTCACGGGGCCCCGGCAGCTGGTCTCAGAGGTGACGTGACGACGGGTGCGCGTGACGAGCTCACAGGACACATTCGTCACGCGCGTCATCGTCATGCGCGTCATCGTCATGGTCACCACATTGTGACCAAAGATGGAGTGTGACCTTCCACAAACTCTAAGGCGTCTAAGAATAGGTACGGTTTTTCAGGAAGACAAAATATTCCCACGAGAATCTAAAAAGACTTCAACATCAACGGGCCGTAATGAGAGTGCAAGCGAGGTGCTTCTTTGTCAGATTTTCTTGAAGCTAAACTCCGATGATGAAGGATTTTTGTTTTCGGAAACTAGGGACTCAAAAGAAATTTGCATATTTAATTATACGCTTACTCGTTTCTGTTTATGCTAGATGGGCTTCCACGTTAAACCGTGAGAGTTAACCCAGTTGAAGAGGGAAACCGTCCGAATCAATCGAGTTTGGAAAAGGAAACCGTACAAATAAGCCAAGTTTGAAGAGGGAAACCGTACGAATAAATCGAGTTTGAAAAAGGAAACCGTACAAATAAGTCAAGTTTGAAGAGGGAAACCGTAGGAATAAAGCGAGTTTAATAAGGGAAACTGTACGAATGGGCCAAGTATAAATAGGGAAACCGTACGAATAACCAGAGTTCGATGAGGGGAACAGAAGCTCGGGAGCCACCAAGTACTGGACTATCACGAAACATTACTCCGAGGACATGCTGTCACGAAACATTACTCCGAGGACATGCTGTCACAAAACATTACTCCGAAGACATGCTGTCACAAAACATTACTCCGAGGGCGTGCTGTCACAAAACATTACTCCGAGGGCGTGCTGTCACAAAACATTACTCCGAGGGCATGTGATGTGAAATTTTGAACGCAACATTCAAACCACCGCAAGTAATGGCAGCCATCTTATTGACGATCAATCAACGAGTGAAGACAGAGTCGGAAGAAACCCAAATATAGGCATCGAATGCTAACTTCGCTCTCTGTTCCGGAGTCAACTCGGAAATCAGAGGACTATACAGTGAAGCAATCCAATGTTGAATTTTGTCAGCACAGTTGGCCCCGTGGCCGCTACGTGCGCTGAACACAAACGCGTTGCGGCGGCGGAGTGATCTAGCAGAACAAGTATGAAATAATAAATACGATTCAGACATATTATTCCAATGGTGAATTTATTAGCAGCAAACAAGGGATTAATACGCCCTATGCATGATATGCATTACTGCTAAGCCCAAGCGTGATTAACTCTGAACACCATTAACATTAAGTATCATGAACTCTGTGTATAATTAACTTCGAGCATCGTCATCACCAAGCATCACTCACTCAGCATTAGTAACACTTAGCATCATTGACTCTATGTATCATTAATACCAACCATCAATACACTAGGCGGCATGGACTTAAAGCATCTCTAACGCCAATCATTATTAATCCTAAATATCATGAACACTAAGCATTATGAACACTAAGAACAATTAACACTAAGTGTGAAAAAGAGTGACCATCAATAACGCTAAATTTTTATACTACTACGCGGCATTAACACTTGCCATCAACAACACCAACCATGATTCTCATATTTACTGAAATTGAATCAGATCACATGTTCTTTAAAAAAACTCCTTGGACGGCTGATCATAACATTACTTTTCTATACATGACCACGCACGCTTATTTTATTCACAAATATCATTACTCACGCTGTATTCCAGTCCCTCTGAGCAGCGCAGCATTCGTTAACAACGCAGACGACACACGCTGATGAGTTCACTGCACTGGAAATATCGAAGGGAACGATAGAATCATTCCAGCTCCTCTAGCGGTCACTAATTGAGATCCATACTCCTTATAACCGCATTTGTTCGGGGGAAATCAGCGAACATTCCAGGACCTTCTTATCGTCGCTACGAACAATTATGTCATTATCTGATTGCAGGGCGTGCTGAGAGCTGTTAGCGCTTCAATGAAGCGTGCATTCCCAAAAACTACACTCACCAACAAGTCATCAAATTCAACTCATTTTAAACTATCCCTCACTTTCGGTCTCTCGTGCAGTTGGTTCGGATGATTTTACTTTATTTTTCGCCCTCAATGCTCATCGTGACGTGCACATGTGGACGGACAGGAGAGTGACACACGTCCGACGTGGTACAGAGTGCCCCAGCGACTGAGGGGCAATGAGTGAGGGCACCATTGCCCTGCTGGAGCAGCTGGTGCCCAGGTGGGCCGTGACCTTCAGAGTTCCACCTGACCACTTTATGCCCCTCTAATGACACCCTCCGAGCCCTCCGCCACCTGAGCACCAGCGTCTTTGGGGACACATCTGCAGGGAATGTCGCTTAAATAACCCCAATGGCTCTATTGAAGTCCCTACTTGGTGTTCTCGCGTCCTGCCTGATCTTCGCTGGCTGACATATTCTGGTTTCCCTTCTCTTTTTTCCCTTCTAATGCATTCCTCCGTAATGCTGTACTGTCTACCCTGAGTAAGTTCCCTTCCCTGGTAATTCATCATAAACCGTTAGTTTCAAATTTAGCATTTTTGGTCACGTTAAACATGTACTATGTACTATGAGTACATAGTACATAAACTATGTACTATGTTTATGTACTATGAGTACATAAACCAGTCATGCCCTCTCTAAATCCCTGACTGACCCTAAGAACTTGGGTGCTTACCGACCGGCTGATGTTTGAAGCATTGCAAACGTTGGAAACATTCATTTACTACAAGAAATTTATTGCAGACACGGTATCACAACCAAGTGAGATCTGGCAGCATAACGTGCAATAAGGATGAGTACACCACGTGAGAGCTTTAATTAGCTATTAGGCTTCTATGAGCCCGTATAGAGATGAGGAATTTTCATTTACGGTATATCAATGGACCAAAGCTGAAGGTTATACATGTTTCTTACAACTTCTCTTCTCCCCCCTCTCCCCCGGCGGTTTTTGTACAGCCTTGCCTCTATTCCCGTC
>VOMN01034576.1:0-42963 GCA_014899125.1 Orchestia grillus
TGAAAATGGGTTTCCTTTTTTCTGGGACACCCTGTATTTCATTCAGTATATTTGTAAGAAACGTAGTAAAGCAATTTAGTTAAGTACAATGCAGTTCCCTGTATTTTTCTTTCTTTCTGTATACTAACCGATATCGAATATGGTAAACTATTCTGTTGGACTGAGCACTACAATGTATGTATACATAAACTCGGTTGTGAAAGTTACATTCGTATTTCAACATTATCAACGAGGACGCTCTCTTAGGAAAACTCCATTAACTCTTAAGAATCAACCGTCGCGGTAACGCAACTCTGATACCAGGTGGAGTTCTCAAAGTTGCATTTTCGCAACAATGAAGTATGTTGCATTACTCATTAGAAAAAACTCAGTTCGATAAATATAACAGCTAACAAAAGCTCAGAATATCGTCGACTTTCTCGGAGAATTGGAAAACATTTTGAAGAACCTCAATTTTCCTTTCAGGGATCCAATGCATTGATACGCCAGAGAGTTTCACATTTTTCTAGAAACCTATTACTCGATCTCGGGCATGGACTAAAATCATAGTTATAGCACTTTTCACTGAATAACTTACAGAAAGTTCAACAACTGGTGTAAAGTTTTCGGTAGTCTCATTTTTAACCGTAAGGAAAGGAATTAAAAGAGCACTTCTTTTGAAAGTAGCATACTTACGTTTGGAAGAAGCTACGGCGCACAAGCGGTCCGTAAGTTGAAGTTGATGTTTCCGCGTAATCTCATTGTCGCTCGAGCTTTCGTTGCTGAGAAGAAATTTCTTCGCAAGTATCGCGCGACACTGGCGTACTTGAAGCAAGAGGAACTTATGCTCTTCTCCTAGCCCATACAATTTGATTTTGTTGGCTTCATGTTGAGCCTTTTTCTTGAGACGACAAGCTCTGCAAACAAATTATGAAATCAACATGAATACATTCTTTCACAAAAATATTGTACCAATATAACTTGCCAATACAATACAGCCAGCACCAAAGATATTTCAGTATTTACCATTCTATCAAGAAAAATAGCATTCACAGTTACCCACCTCGAAGCAAGTTTGTTTTTCTCTTTGCGAGACTTCGGTCTGATATGAAAAGGTTGCTCAGACACTGGAGTCATGTCCATGATCGTCTGCAAACATAAGAATAAAATAAGGGATTAAGAAAACTTGAAACATCGAAGATAGAACATCAACGACTGGATATATAGTGCAGAAATTGAAGCATATTGATACAAAAAATTCTTTATAGATCAACTTTTATCCCGTATAACTCACTTTGTTAAGACCGTTGAGCTGTTTGCCGATGTCCACTAACTTGCTTGGGTTTGGGCTAAGGTCGTTACCGTCGCCGCGTCGGGCTTTCCCGCTGAAATAGAAAATTACTGTCTGTGACTTGGCGCTTTCTTGTAATGATTACTTTATGTTGCTCACCAATGAATGACTCCAAAACGTGTAATAAATTAACTTTGATGAACAAAATACGCTCCACAGCAGTGTATTTAATACTAAACTTCGATAAAAAAGTAACATCTCACGCCTGTCAAATACGACTAAAAAAGAAACTTTGGAGAAATCACATATCAACAGAGCTAAACATTCAAAGCACAATTTGCATCGACATGCACATTTCATTCATCAAATCACGACCACATACGAAAATGAAAGACATAATGCAAATCAACTTCTGATTTTTCGCTCCCATCCACGGATTTCTGAAATTGAAAATAGTTAGGTACCTTAGAAACTAAGAACAAGATTTTTCTTTTCCGGTTGCGCTTCGGGTATGTTACCGAAGATGAACACCATGAGATTAAGCCAATCCAGAAAAAACAATGAAATTCAACATCCGTTATCTACCTATCGTGGGATATAACGATATCTAGAAAAAGTGTTTTTCCTTCTAGACAACTCTTCTCATTGCAGAAAGAACAATTGTCTCTGAAGTATTTACAATTAGATTCTTTGACAAGAACTTGTTTAGCTGGCTATGGCTTACATAAGCTGAGAGGTTAGAAGTCAGTAGTGAAAACTGCTCAACGTCAGCTGGTGAAAGGCTCAGAAAATGCAAATTGAACTCGGTAGTAATTTCGAATATGTTTTTTGCTGGATAATTTCCTTACGATGGAATTGCGAAAGGAAAAGTTCAAATATCATAACACACACAGAGAAAAATAATCGTTAAAGTGTCACTCTTAAAAACCCGTCTACTTATGCATGTACTTAGCTATATCATTAATAGATGAAATTCGACAAGTTCAGTGAACATATTCCATAATCCCAGTTACTTTTAAGCTAATGATGGCAGCTACTCGAAGATTTCTGTTCCGAAAACGAAAACAACTCTTACAATCACGAGAATGAAGACACAAGCTGCCCCTGATAGGATTACCAAAGCATCAGTAGTTTTACATACATGTATGACTGCATCATTTACTTTGTTTCGAATCAGGAGAAATAAAAAGCTCTCAAAACAGTTGAAGAATACGCGTGAAAAAAATATACGTCAGAAAACAGAAATAAAATGTATGAAGATGGTTCCCGAGGTAAATCAACACAACTATCCGTCTTCCTCAGTAGTATCTCGTGGCTGACATTAAATATCATTCGCACCGGTACGAAGCACTCCAAAGAGCCGTACCTGTGTTTGATGCCCTGAACGGAGCAGACGTCTTCAGAAAACACGGGATCAGCGACAGTAACCAGCTGGTGAGGATCAGTCAGGTGTGGTTCTAAGCTAACTCGCTGACCCTTTGGTCCCTTCGCTTGCACGTTATATTGCCAGAAGTGTCGCTCTTTGGAGCGGTTGGTATTGTTGCTGTTACCTCCACTGCCTGAAGTAGCGAGCAGTCCGGTGTCTTGGACCATTCCAGTTTCTGATGGCGATGGAATGGTAATTTTAGGTAAATTATCAAATGAGTAGGCCCTCGCAGCAACACTGTATAAATATACTTAGAAGGTAAACAAACATTGAATTTCGATTGTTCATCAATACGTTCAAGAAGCACACCATGAAGCAAAATGGATATAATCTTTCATGAGAATGAACAGAATCTACAAAGCTAATGAAAAATTCAACAAGGACACAATGTCAAAACCATAGCTAAGCAACCTCAAGAATATGTGCACTTCATCAGTATTTTGCATTATTTAGAAATAAGTAGTAGTAGTAGTGGTAACATATTACTCAGCAATAGCACTGTGTGCTTATGTAGTGAATTAGGTATATCAAAATTCATTCACTCATTCCTTATAATAAAAATTTCCTTACGGCAATAGACTTTCTAAAATTATCAAAATAACAATGAATGTCAAACGTAAGCCCCCAAAATGCAAGAATAAACAAATGAAGAAAAAATATATAGATTTGATAATATCAAACAATTCATAAATGGTTGGAAACAAGTGGTACTTCTGAAAAAAAATTCCTTCAGCAATAGTGTGGTCAGATATAACAACTGAGTAGATAATCTTACACTAGTTTAACACTTAATAGCAACCAGCTATCTTGAAGACTGAATAACAATTATTATAAATTGAAAATTTAATAACCTTAATAATTAAAACTTCTCTGCAACAAATCAGGAAACTATGGAATTTCTATCTTCATGCGGTCAACACTAAAATGTTATACACAATTCCTAATATCTACATAAACTAAAAGTATACCTCACGACTCCTATCAGATCAAATTCTTTCATCAAGAACATCGCAGGTAAATAGCAAGGCTAGTCACTCCATACAATGACCTAGCCTCCCCTTCATGACTCCTATGCACATATGTTATTTATGAAAGCTGACCATTATCAGAGTCCGAATCGTAGTTAACCTCAGATTCATCATCAGAATCCAAGCAGCTTTCATCAATGCTCAACTCGGGAGCGGGAGATGGCAAACCTGAAAAATATATAAGAATATCATGATGAAATGAAACGCCTATGCATTTAAATATACAAATGCTTAGGCATTATTCAATATTGATTTTAATAAAAAGCAGTATCCTAATCAATAAGGAAGTAAAAGTTGTCAAATAATTCACAATTGGTACTAACCTAAGGATGAGGAGGATCCACCAAACTGTTCTTCAGCCAATGAACCAGTAGACAAAAGATGCTTCCTTGGTTCTCGTCGACCCCATATCTGCTCAAGAGCATTGGGAGCAGGAGCAGAAGATGACAACTGATTGTTGTGGGTGAACTGGAGTGAATTTTGAAGACGAACTCGAGATGCATTTGACGAGCCGGATGGAAACTGGCACGATAAAATATTATTAGTCGGAACGCTCTGGCCAACAGGAACGAACGACTGGGGGTCATCAAAACCAGAGAGAGGATTGGAGGGAGATGCTGCCGAGTGAAATGGAGACTGAGTCATTCGTGGTGAGTTAGCAGTTCCTGGAGAACACACAGGTAGGGGGGATGACGAAGAGATGGGAGACGATATGCTTTGAGGAGAGATCGGAGAAGCAATAGAAGTAGGAGATTGAAGCATTTCTTTAAGAGTAGAGCCCATATATAGCCCTGACTGTACAGGTGTATTGTTAGGAGTTGAAGGGAACGAAGAGGTATAAATGTCTTCAACCATAGGAATCTGCTGCTGAGGTGAGCTTTTGAGAGGAATTTGCTGTTTCTGCTGGTGCACCAACTGCTGGGTTGGCGAGAGAGGCTTGTGCTGGTGGAAATGACGAGGGAGATGCACAGAATGCTGGTCGAAATTCTTCAAAGTTTGATGAGACTGATCTTCACTTTTTATAAATTGAGTTTGCTGCTGTAGTTTGTGTAGCTGAGCCTGCTGGTGATTTTGCAAAACATAATTTTGCTGAACTGAAGAAATCTGAGGTGCCTGCGAAAGTTGAAGTTGCTGCTGCTTTTGCACGGCTGAATTTGGGATGGACTGACTAATGTCAGGCCTGTTGCTACCTCTCAACAATTGTTCCATCGAGTCTCCAGATTGATCGCGGAAAGGTAGTGATGTGGAAGGTCCAGGTGATGAGTTTCGGTTAACTGCAAAGGTCTGACTTGAACCAAGGTCTTGAGAAGTGCTTTGCTGGAATTTGGGAGTTGAAGATGGGTTATTCAAGAACGAATCTCGCCAAGCAGAGTTTGGAGGAAAAGATGATGCCACAAAAGAATCTGAATTTTCCATTGTTGGTTCGATTTTAACAGTACCACCAGAGAGCAGACCACTAGATGCATTTCCACCCATTGCAGCACTCAAGAAACTACTGTCCGTGAACGACTGCGAATGCTGCACTTGTTGAGGAGGCAATGGATGTTGCTGCATATCATACTGGTTATTTACGAACATTCTATCCTGATTCTCTTGAAAGTTCATGTCTGGCTTCAATTCGGACTGGATAACCAATCGCGACAAAGATGACACACTGTTGCCACTGCCAGCAGAGTGACTCGAGGAATGAGGTCCTATTCCCATAACCTCGTTGGGTCGTACGGCAGCCATGGCGGCAGGAGAACTATGTTGGGGGTCCAAGCATGTTGGATCAGTCATAGAACCCCCAGATATGATTTCATCCAGGTAATTGTCCTGGTACATCATCTCTCCACTGCCATGGCTCAACAAATCAAAGTCATCTGTCATGAAGTTCTGGTCACTGCTATTATACTGCATCAGATTACTGTCTTTTCCTAGCATTTCAAGAGGCTCCAGTTTTATATTGAATACATCACCATCCAAGTCCATGCTCTGAGTTTGCCACATGTGTGGGGATGGCGAGTTAGTAGGTAGGGGACTAAGACCCATGCTATTGTAGTTGTCTTGGTAAGAAATACTATCGTTGTGCATCCTAAAGCCTGTATTATTCTGATTATGTTGAGTATTAATCCCAGAAATGGGAGAAGGGCTCTGCTGGTATGGTTGGTGTACAGGAGATGGGCAGTTTTGCTGGTATGGAGACCCCGTAACACCTCCACTGCCAATGTAGCGGTCGCTACTCACAGAAGTAGCAATACCATTGTTGGAATGCAGGGCCCTGCTCAGACGACTACCATTTGTATGCATGTGGTCCATAAGTTGCGACTGCTGCTGGTGCCTTGGTATGGGGACTCCTCCAGAAATGCTTCCTTCCATTATCAGACCATCGCCATTGGACCAATCCAGAAGAAAATCGTCCTGCTGATAGAAAAACAGTTGAAACAATACGTACTTTGCATATGCAAAATAAATTAGCCAGTAAGTTTGTATTGCACATCAGCAGCACAGACAGTTTTTAATTCAGGCAGGAGGAATACCTCAAATAATAGAAAATAAAGAAAACTGCCAACAGGAACTGCACAACATTTAAGTACTATCTCAGTGAAAGCACAAACATCTGCCCACCAATATCATTTCTAGTTCATGGTTGAGAATTATTTATTTACTTAAAAGTGATCATAACATTCACTGAACAAAGTTTACCATAGAATGAAGTCAAATGACTATTTGTGTCCAGAGGGGTTTTCAATGTGGGTTTTGCTGAATGAAATATCATAAGTTACAAGTTTACAATTCTTAACAATGAGGAAGCAAAAATTAAATCTCAGACGGCACAATTGTGACCATCAGTCACAATTGATCTAAAAATTAGATTCTGAATATTTTCTAATGCAATATCCCTCACTGTTCTACAGAAACCACAAAATTAACACCGACTATAGTCACTTTCAGAAATCATTTTACTCCAAAATAATATGAATAACTAAAATAAGAATCATTATCTATTCAATGGCATAATAACTGTAATAAAAATTCTCAATCATCCACCGCTCAGAGGTGTAAATTAAATTTCAAACTCAATTTCACACTGGAATATCCAAATTCAAAGAATAGTCCATTAATTATGCATCTGAAATTTCTTCCACAACATACCACCACTCTAGAGAAGTGAGAGGCATTTCATCAGGCCTATGGGAAAGGAGTGAAGCCTCTGAACTCTACCGAATCAGCTGCAGTTCAGTTTTTAGCTCTATTGGTACAGCTTATGCAGCAAGAGACACTGTCTTTCTGAGATGGAAACTTGGTATTTTTCTACACCAATTAGTAAATCTGAAAAACATACAAAGGAATTTCAACCAATGAACACCTCTCCTCTCATGAGAAACTCACCAAACAAACAAATTTTCAACTAACAATTCAAGTTAATTCTTCATTGTCAGTCAAAATGGGTTTGCAAGAGAAAAATAATTTTCTGTTAATATGTCAAGTTTTTGGTAAGTGAAAAGATGATCATGAGTTCACATTGAAATCCACACACAGAGTACACAATTTTTTAGTTTTTATATGCTAAGGGGGAACTTACCATTGCATTCAAGAAGGAAGCCACAGAGCCAAAACTGACATTACCAGCACTTGCTGGGACTTGGTGAAGTATTCTTCTATGTAGAACAGATCTGAAAGAGAAATCACAGTATTAAAATAATACCAGGAAACAGCTTCAACCATAACCTCAATTTTATAGTTAAACTTTCTGATACAGTATACATGAGATCCAAATACAGACAACAAAATAAAAATGTTCTTTGATACAGGCATATATACTAATCTCAGCAAAAATTGCTCCTCAGCAAACTGATTCTGATGATAACCAGCCTATAATGAAGTAACACTAAAAGTAGAACTCAATTTTACACCAATATCTCAATAACATTAGGTCCATATCTACACTAATCTTATCCATTAGCTGATTTTATGTCAAATCTCAAAAACCTAAAACTTATTCATCAAACTTTGTGGAAGCCTAGCAGCATTGATATGATAATATCTTGGCATTAGCAACATTTCTTAATTGATGGCACTGGTCCTTGAAGAGACTATATTTTTAATGGCATAGTGTGCACTTCTAGAGTGACTCAAATAACCACTTTAAATCTCAATTTCTTTCTGTACAGCTCATTCTTCAGATCTTTCCAATATTAATTATTCCATATTTTTAAAAGTCTAGTTTCTGTATTTGCATGCATTATGCATCAGGTAATTTGAATTGTACTAATTACTTAAAGCTCTCAACTTTGAGTTTCAAGTCTAAATTCACTCTCATGACATAGATGCATTTTTTTTATGCCAACTGGCACCTGCTTTCTGAATGGTTGAAGCTAATTGCTCGTATAACAAAATTCCCAAGAGTTGATTCATTTATTACTTTAGGTTTGGTTAATAGGGAAAAATGAAGACACCTACTTTAGTAAACAGGTACCTATATCAGACTCAAAACATTCACATCAACTCTATTTTACAAACCACAACAGCAACTGTACAGCTTATTTCAAATATAGAAACAGCAGATGGAGGTAAATCTCACAACATATCCACTCCTAAAGCTTCTTAGTACAAGCTGCCTAGGGTGAGTCAAAGAGTAGTTCAAGAACTTGGCAAATGTTAGGACATGGTGATAACATCAGTGACACTGTTGGAGTGCCTTTTACACAGAAATGACACCTTGTTTCATCTCATAAGTAATTTGTTCTTTATATGCATTAAGGATATCCTACTTACAACACTCATATACCTATAATATTTTTCTACAAGTCTACATTGTTGTCCTGTACAATAGAGCAGCTTCAATTGCTGTATTTGCAAACCAGTCAGTGGCCACCCTCCATTAGATACTCCCATTACAACAGAAGGTTCTATGAAAAAAATGGTATTGTTTCATTAATATGTTGGTGACTACCATAAAGTATACAGATTCAGAAACACAACAGGAAAGGTGAGTAATGAGAGCTATGAAGCCTTTTCATGAACTGTATCTTATGTGCTGGTAAATACAATAATTATTTAAAAGTGTGCCACACTGACAATGCTTCATTATGGTTGACCTACTGTCAATATGTACCACTTTTGCCCCATTTTGTATCAAGTTCTATTACTATGAAAAAAGTAATCCACATATTCATACAATAATCTGATAATTCAGTAGTAAAAAGTATCCCATGCATCTCCGCATATAAAGACCCATGGATTGCATGCACAGATTTTAGAATTAGGCCTCACATCTGGTGATGGTATAGAGATACAAAGGTTCAGTACAAGGATGGCAGAAAGCAAGTACTATTGAAGGCTTTAATAACCAGCAGAAAAAAATAAAATTTGATATGTTATGGAGGTTGTCAGGTTCAGTTTTCTATAATGCAAGCTTTAATTAAGAGCTTCAGAGTTCAAATGTGTGAGGTTGTTTAACCTGGCTTTTTGGCATTGAATTTCTTGGGACAAATACACTTCTCACTGAAACATATTCATTTCATTGGACAGTATTGCTTTGGGAAGACTAAACTCAGCTGGAACTCCCAAAGCTACAATTAAAAGCCCCTGCTTAGAGGAAACTGATGATCTTAGATACAATGTTTAAACTAGGAAATATCTAGGATACATATTCAAACTATTTTGCATTACATCTGGCATTGTAACTGTAGAATAACTAGGTACACTTCTTAATAAAATACTTTTTAAATTTTGTCATTAAAAATATACTACATACTAATTTATTTCACAATTTGTCATGTGCTTCAGGTCTTATACATATTAAAATTCTTCAACTGAATTATAACGGTATCTTCTACACTTCTCGCTCAAAATTCTAAAGGAGCAATCAATTACTAGAGCTTTCAGAGAAAAGAAAGGGGATACTGAGATGCAATTCAACTGTACAAAATACATTAAGCATAATTAAAAAGTAAAAACCTATAGAATCAAACAAGTGGTCAATTTTGTGAATACACATGAAATATTCCTCCCTTTCCAAGAAATTATAATTTGCTTTAGTAATTCAGACTATCTAACACTGAACAAGAAGGGACCATTTACTAAGGACTAAAGTATCTCTAAATTAGCATGCACTTAGAACAAAAGGATCTGTAAATCAGTGTACATTCAAAATGTAGGGATCTCTAAATCATTGTATACTCAAAACATAGGGGTCTCTAAATCATTGTATACTCAAAACACAGGGATCTCTAAATTGGTACACACTCAGAACATAGGGTTCTAAATCAGTGCTTTCAAAATATAGGATTTTTAATCATTATGTATACAGAACAAAGAATTCTAAATCAGTATACATACAGAAAACAGGGTTTTAAACCAGTGTATGCTCAGAATTTAAAGTTCTAAATCAGTGTGCACTCAGAACATAGAGGTTTAAATTAAAATGCAAGTGCACTCAGAACAAAATCAGTGTGCTTTCAGAATATAGGGTTCCAAATCAGTATTGACCTATAAAAACACAATTTCATATAGGTATTTCATTTTTATTGCAATTAAACTAAGAAGCACTAATACCTAAATTGACAGTCACCTCAAAAATTTATGTAGTCTTATGCAGACTGGATTTAGTCTCATGTTGTCATACTCATAGTTATTATATTTTATACCGCATTGATATTTTTACTAGTCAATTCATATTTGTCTACAGAATTACCAAATTTTATTGTTAGACTTATACCTGAATGGAATTTTTATTAATAAGCATCTGGAAGGTTTTGATAATTGTAAATTTAAAGCATGATGATACTTTTCATGCAGACATACACATGACATGAATTCTAATCTCTATTATAAAATCTACATATCATTAAAATTATTTCATAGAAAATGTGAGGCCTCAGAATAAAATGGCACATAAAATGCCTAAAAAATAGTTATGCCCTTGAAAAGACTTGGCAAAGAATTTTTCAAATTCTGCAATCATTTATTTGAAGGATATTTTGAGTAGCTTTTCAACAAATCGTGCAAACTATTCCTGAAGAATGAACTTCTTTACATAAAGTTTAAAACATTTAAATAATGAACAAAAATATTTACAATGAAGATAAAAAATTCCGTCAAAAAACTATAAAAATAAGCACCCCAATCAAACGAGAGATGCAGGAAAATGTAGAAATAATTATGATCACATTCCGTGAGTGAAATTAAACGTGACATTTATCAATGGTGATAACATTCAACAAACAAATTTCAATAAATAACTGAATTGCATTACATTTACTGATTAAATATGTTAGTACTAACTCGCCTCTACTTGGCCTGAAACCAATAAGTATCAGGAACCAGCTGCCTGATAAGAGCTAGCTGCTAGCGAAACAAAAAAAAAGAGAGAGATAGAGAGAGAAGACCAAAACAACACTACCACTTGTCGTTCATTTGGCACCTCAACTCAGACACAAATAAACACAACTTTACACTAGCATTACCAACGATTGCTCACCTTCTTAATACAAGAAATCAAACGTATTAAAAATAACAGGTTTTTTCCTTCCAACAGATATTTATGGCATCGAAGCCAATAATCTCAACTTCAAGTTAGAAAAACTTTTTATTTCAAGCGAAATTTACACCACAACCACACTTCGACACTGTTTCACATACACTGAGTTGCCAAGTCTAAACTCGAATGTTTTACTCTATCACGTGATGTGATAGTGACGTGTTTCTAAACCTGTCCACTGATTGGTTAACATTTCTACCAATGAGTGTTTTAGCCAATCAGAAGACAGGTTTCGTGGGTGTGTTTTGTTTACGATTTAGATGCCATACACTTCTATTTATTTAAATCCAAGATATTAAAGAAGATACTTAGGATTTTACGTCAAGAAAATCATAAAAATACTCAAGTTCTGTAAATATGCAACTTATATTGTTGCTCCCAGGATGCATTGTTAAGTAGGCTAGTTTGAGTAGTTCTGAGAAAGAAAAATCATGGTTACGTTTTCACCATATATCAAAGTCATACTTGACTTACTATGGTATGCGACTGATTTTTATTGGTTTTTATTCGTTTAGATTTATTATTCTCACAAGGAAAATAGAAATAACTACCATTTTTTGAGGCTAAACTTAGTGACACCACATATGTAGAATATTGACAAAATAACTCAGATCCTACAATATCTCGTGCATTTGAAACGTGATTGTTACCCAGCATTGCATCAATAAGATTTGTTATTGAGTCCTGGTAATCTTTTTGAGTGAAGTTTGTGTTCCTCCCCATAAACTTACAATTAAATGGTGTAAGCAACAGAATATTTAGGGATTGTGTCACAGCCGTTGTTTGATTTTAAGTTTTATGTAACGCTTTACGCTTTTAGGATAACTTATTTTCACAAACGTATGGTTGAAATTAATAGCTCTGTAAATTAATTTATTTACCACAAGCATTGAATCCCAGGAACGCAAATATTATTGAAATTTTACATTGGAGTTTTTCGCATTTTATTTAAATAAGTGGCATAGTTGCATTTTTTAGTGTTTCTTTTCAGGTGCTGGAAATAAATGTTGACCAACTTACGATTCACACTAACTGACCCGAGGTAAGTCAGACAACATTCCCACATTAGTATTTTACTAAGTTTAAGAGAGCGTTTGATTTGAAATTTAAACTTGTTATTCTCCACAACGGTAGGCGACCAAACAATTTCCATGGAAAATGTACGCGAATCGACACGCTTTTAGGGAACATGGAAATATGATTATAATTAGTTAATTAGTTTAAGGCTCCCTGGCCACATCAAATGCGATTTTGCGAGAGCGAAGAGCATGAATCACATCATTTAGAATACATAGTGGAGAGAGAGGAATTATGCACGAGGTGTGTTCCCACGCAGTATCCCATGCGCTCTGAAACAACTAGTTATCAAGAGAAAGAAAAAAAAAGAATAGAGAGCGAACAAAGCGTGAAGATTGATTGAAGAAAAGTGGGTACGAAAACTAAAAGTTCTGAAGGCCTATCTAT
Organism: Orchestia grillus; assembly: GCA_014899125.1. Lineage (NCBI taxonomy): Eukaryota > Metazoa > Arthropoda > Malacostraca > Amphipoda > Talitridae > Orchestia > Orchestia grillus. Next base: position 12,714 of record VOMN01034576.1, read on the forward strand.
ACCTGAGGTGAACCAGAGCTGTTTCTCGTTACCGCGCTCTCTACTAACCAAAACACCGCCTTGAAATATCCCACGCGTAGGAAAAATTCTTTAAAATATCTCATGTACAGTTTATTTTCACATAACACAACAAAATTACAAACTAGTCTTAAATGTAACTAATTTCTAACCAATTGGTTCCAATTTACCTATTGGCCAATTTCTCTGTGTGCACCGTATAAATTTATTTCTTTTCGACTAAACATTAGAAGAAAAGAGGCTTTAAAGAGGTTCTTTGAGCCACTGTACTTTCCGTGAAATTTACATCAATGTCGTTCAATGTTCTAGATGTTAAGTTTGAAGCATTGCGCCTAAAACGTTGAAATTACTCTCAAATTAAAGCTCATGCATTTTTCTTACATCTGGGGTATTTTACGGCAGTGTCCAGGTCGGTGCCGAGCTTGATATCGAGAAGCCGCACTTCAATCATAAATAACCTAAAAGTAGGATGCTAGTCCTCTTACCATATGATAGACAAACCAAACTAACCCTATTCCTAATCCAATATCTCCTGAGGGATTTGAAATTTGAAAATTTGGGCGCTAAAAATCAATCACGTGTAAAAAATCAAAATTCAAAGCTTTCAAAAAGCCCTTTCCATTTTCAACACGCCTCATTAACAAATGCTAATCTGCGTAACGGTTACAAACACTCGTCAGATCGTATTTTTAGCTTACTTATAACAACTGAGATAATCTCCAGATTCTCCAAAAAACGAATGGACTTGAGGGAAGAAAAACAGACCGAAGTCCACAGAAAAGAAAAGATTAATTCACGTTTCGCGTGAGGTTTCGGAATACCGTTTACCAATCATATTACTTGAACTGGGACCATTGAAGAACCATTGAAAACCTTATGACAGTTCTGTGAATATTTGAAGCTAAAACTTTGAATATAAATGAAATTGTGCGTAAAACAAGTAGGGCATACAATGAGGACAACCTATACTGCATTCTTTAATCGAGCGCAACGACGCCCAACATCTTTCCCTCAATGTTCGAGAATTTGGAATTTTGCGGTGAAAAACACATCAGCTTCCGCTCCGCGACGTTCCGAGCTGTTCGGACATCGTAAACTGGACACGGAAATCTCGGTCGGCGACCTCCGACCGGTTACCATGGAGACCCAAAACCGGGACGTGTCTCGCTTGAAGCAGATCGTATTATGAAGTTCCAGGCTGCCATCGTAAGGAAATAACACTGGAAGACACCGCATCCATCTCTAGCTGGCACACCTTTGACGCTTGAAACACATCTTTAAAACCCTACACCACGCTCAGGCTCCATTATACAGGGAAAAATTCAAGGTTGTTTGGTAAACCTTCAGAGAAGTATAATAAATGTGTTCCTATTGAAAAAATATTCTCGAACTGTCGCAAGATTGGTTGAAGTCTGTAGCACTGATACATTCTTTAGATGACATGATTTCAAATTTCATAAAGTTATAAAAATCGAGCTGTATTTTCCTTACCTCGTTTTTCATCCTTTCTTGTAATTTTAAAGACCATTTCAGATTTAAAGTTATCTCATCACCACAATTATAGCTGTTTCAGTTGTAAAAGTAATTTCATCAGCACACTTATAGCTGTTTTAGTTGTAAAAGTAATCTCATCACCACAATTATAGCTGTTTCAGTTGTAAACGTAATCTCATCACCACACTTATTGCTATTTCAGTTGTCGTATCATTACATTGCTGTAAATTCCAGTCGAAACGAGTTCATTTGTTCTAATTTTTTGGATTACCCGTGAATTAAAATATGCTTCTCTGATCTATATTTTGTGGATAAATTGTCATTATAAGCAATAATTTAGTCAACGTACAATATTGCGACATAATTTCAAGTACACTAGTTACTCAATTTTGCCTGCACTTCAAACTCAGAAGTCAAAGTGGCAGTTGTTCTAATTTTCAGAATTAATGCCAGTTATTAGTATATACAATATGAGTAAAAAACAATGAGCCCTTTTTAATTTACGTCGGTATCAATCATCATTACATATTTTTATATTTTAAACATTTTAAATGTTGCTCCTAGTGAACCCCATGTATGTAAATTAGAAAAAATGTAATAATAATAAATACAATAAATTAAAAAAGGTTCATTGCGTCTGGCTCACCCTGTACTGCCACACAATTCTAAGTAATTCAGCACGTTCCTACTCAAGCATTTTCTCATTAAAAAAATAAAATATCTTTAATTTAGATACATAGACAGAAGTAAACTAAAAAGCCGTACACATTAGTGATACACATGAGAACAAATTACAATAATTAAAACATTAAATTAAGTTGATCTCACGTGGAGCGATGTGTGTCCTGCATCATAACGGTCAATGATATTTTCGTATCTGAAGGACCACTTGAGGTTTCAATAGTAGTACTTACTCTATTGAACATTTCTTTTATTATAAATGCAAGTTTTAACGTTCAAGTAGAGCATTGGAGAGTACAAGAAGAGCCACAGTTCAAATGAGTCGATCTGACTGCAATCAGACCAACCTAGTCTCCAAAAAATATTTTCGTTCACCACTGGCCCCTGCTTAAAGAGTTTATAAATGTATTGCCTAGTAGAACTGTTATTTACTAATTATCGTCTAGCGTCGCTCGAGTCTGGATTTGATAAATAAAAAAGTTAATCGGTTGCTATTTGAATATCGAAGGAATATTTTCAATATTATCAAACACAGTCCAAAATAAAGAATAAAGAATATCAAAGGCAACACGTCATATATTCGACAAACTATCATAGCACTGAGCAATTACGAATCTATATCGATCACACAGTGAACTCACGGAAAACATGAAAGTCTCACAAAAACAATCAATTTTTTCGAGAGCAGGCGATAAGTTCATATACCTCCCGAGCGGAGCTCGCAGCATCCTCAGATGTGCGGGTTGTCCAAGTAATACCTCCCTTATAGCGCACTTCCGCGGAGGAAAATAGCGCGAGACTAGGTGGTCAGACGAGTAACATTTACTATAATACGGTAACCCATAGAATTTATGCTGATAGCGAAGGCTTACAGAATAAGAAGTAAATTGAGTGACGTCAGACGCCTGTGAGTATTGATTACCCTACAACAAGGTCGCGATTTAGTGAGAGCATCAAGGAATAGCGGGGAATGTGGCTAACTGAATTTTCAACGTCAATTTGAGTATAAACTTGCGTGCATTAACACATTAAGTGTGAAATGTAAAAAAAGTATAACGATACGCGTTCCCGAGAACCCCTGGTTGGCAATTTAGAGACATATAATTTTATAATACCCGAGGCAGCATGCTATCAGGAGGGGCTATCGATATTCGGAAGTTCCTATCGTACTCTTGCTGAAGGTGACCGATAAGGATATGTTGGTTGTACCAACACACGAGGCATAGTTCCACTTGAGTACAAATTCCTGAACAAGTTTCGGGTCTATGTATTTTTATCTTGCAACGGTGTTTTAATTATGGATTTGGAACATACTTGAAATGACGAGGTGAAATCGAGTTGGACAGCAGCAGATGGCGACAACATTTCCTGTTTTCAGGATATTAAAACCATGACACAGACAAATCTTGTATAACAAACCGAACGATTATGTTCAAAAGTTGGGGCGAGTAAACGAACCGTTCATTTACGACCAGAAGTTTCTGCAAGTGATGGATCTGAAACTGAATATTCACGTCCTCAGTGTACAGTTATCGTTGTTTAAAGAAGGTACCAGTCTGTTGTCCATGTGAAATGGCCCCTTGATCACTCATAACTTGAGGTGACTTGAATTGGTCTTATGTTCTGGCTTTAATTTTTCAGTGCATGATCTGATTTGGATCAGATTATCCGCTCATGATTGTAAGAACGAAGGGCATAACTGAGTGCTGCCACGGTATGGATGTATCAAAGAGATGAAAATGAACATTAGACTTGATTAGAAACGAAATGTTTCGAATCATTAAGCGGCGGACGCATGAACTAAAGCTTTACTTGATAAATTATTCCGGAAAGTTGAAGCAGACTTTCATACTACTCAGACGTGGACACTGATCAATGTAAAACTAACGGATAGAGATACAGTTTTTTGTCAACAAAACAGCGGTCAGTACAGTGGCTTAATTCATATATATCATAGGAATATTCTGCAGTACCTATACTGAATAACTGCATTACTCGCGATTGCATTTGAAAGCTTGAATCCCTCGAGAATGCAATGGTTAGCCTCCTCAATCGTAAAATTTACACTTCCTCTCTCCATTTCGTTACTTTGGTATTAACTACTGCATTTTTAGTATCGACGTATAATTTACGCGAGTTTGTAATTCTAGAACAAGTGCTCTCAATTCATGACCAGTTGCACAGGCAAGGATCTGTAACGCATCTTGACGAGCCAAGGTTAAATTTTCAAGACGTACATGCGATAGTCACAATCTGATTAAAAAAGTAAACTTTGACTACAGTACTGCCTGCATAAGCGAATCGTGAATAGTGTACGTTAGGCGACTTTCTTGCGCATTTGCATTCCATCAGATTATTACTAGCAGTGATCAGTATAGACACGATTGCTCATACTCAGTTTTCTAAAACGATTTTGCTCTTCGCTTGCCCATTATTCGAATCAGTGAAAAATCACAAGCGCATCGGAAGAGGAATTACACAACACGTAAGAAATCTTCGTTTTAACTCATAGGAAAAGTTACAGCATTTCAATTCCTTCCACGGCAAAGACGCGTTAACTCATTTTACCGAACTCGTATTTTTTAACGTTGTACGAGCAAACTCGTCAAATGTTCCATTTAGAATTTTTATAAACCTTTACACGAGTTTACTCGTCCTTCCTTGACCATTTCCGAGTGTACCCATGCATCTCGAGCAAACAAAGTCGTCTTAAAATAGTGCGTTTTCTGAAGACATTCTGCCCTGGTGATAGCGTGAAGACTCGTGCGTTTGCAAGAGTACGCGAAGAAGACAGGGTTCGAAGACGGGAAGTCTGAGAGATGCACAGTAAGTAGCGCCTGTAGAGAGCATTGCCTCTCAGAACTGCGTAAAATTAGCTCAGAGAGAAAGATTCACAAGGCGACACCCTGAATTTGATACACATAGTCAGTCGGAGGCGTAGTAGGAGTGTCATTCAAGTAGTTTGTGTCAATGACATGAAGGCAATAACATAGTAGTTCACAGTCTCGAATCGGAGACGTAGTTTCACTGCAGTCTACAGTTGTAAAGACATGCATTTGCATAATGGCACCAGTGATACTTTCTGCTCTGTGGTTCTCAAGGGACGTCACAGTCGCATTACGAAGCATGTTTTTCCGATACTAGCAAATGCTGCTTTGAAAAGACAGAGCGTGTTGTCGATCTATATAACTTTTGGTTTGAAGAAGTATACCCTGAATGGAGAAAATGAATAACGTGGTGTACATAATTTTTTCAGAAGGGCTGCAACGAACGTTTAGTAAGCTAAGCAAGCTCGACAAATACTTTTACAATGAATGCTCCCTGAACATGAAAAGTTTTCATGGAGGTATTCTCTTCAAGTTTCAAAATCATTTTGTACAGACACATGAGCAAGAATAGAACAAAAATAAATACTAATACAAATAAATTTCAAGGTCACTTACAACGACAATGCACTAGCCCTCCATGAAAGAAAGTGAAAACCAAATGAATGAAGCCATGAGTAATGACAAAGGATGTAGGGTGGAACACGATCACAAGCAGGCGTCGAGCTTGAGAGAATGGAATATTGAGAAATATAAGAATAATCTTGAACACTTCAATGAATGTCCTAGTGTACATGCACAAAAGAGTCAGCAAAGACAAAATAGCCCTGAAAGGTTGCTCGTATATCTTTTTCCTGATACTGATAATAGCAGAAAAAACAGTTTGCCTCTGAGAATACAACAAATTAATTTACATACATGTATGCACGACACGAATTGAACAACTGGCGACCATCATGATGCTGGAATGCAATACTCATGGTGAACGCCACCTCGATTGTTAGAAGTGAAACGCCACCTCGATCGTTAGAAGTGAAACGCCACTTCGATTGCTAAACAAAAACTGCACGAAACATGAAATTATTCATCTCCCCCAAAACTAAAGACGCGTCATTATACTCGGCAAACATTTCTAAATCTAAGATCATCGTAGCTTCAGAAAGCATTTCGAATGAAAATAATTTCAGCATTTCAGTAGTAGGCGCATGATTGTGACTCATGACCCGGAAATGCTCATGCTTCATACCGCAATAGACAAGAGTCTCCTTTTAATAAATAAAAAGTTATCAAGGCGGATGAGTTAAACAAAACAATTTGTAATTTTTTCATTTCTTCAAACGATTTTAGCCCCTGCAGCGCTCAGAACTAGAACTTTTCTTTATCCTCTGCTCCGAGAGCGGCAGAAGTGCTCCATGCACACCCAATGCCACTGAGTGCCACCCATATACCCCAGAGTGGAAGGAGTGCCACATGCGCACCCCAAAGTGAACAGAGTGCCACATGCACACCCCAAAGTGGGCAGAGTGCCACACGCACAATCCAAAGTGGACAGAGTGCCACACGCACAACTCAAAGTGGACAGAGTGCCACACGCACAACCCAAAGTGGACAGAGAGCTACACTCACACCCCAAAGTGGACAGAGTGCCACACGCGAGCACCCCAAAGTGGACAGAGTGCCACACGCGAGCACCCTAGAGTAAAATAAATTCTATACATACACAGCGTCAGAGTACCTCGCACACACGCGGCAGTGCCACGTACACAGTGCAGCAGACGCACACACCACAGTGCCACGGAGTCCCCGTCGAGGCCCCAGCTGAGCAGTTGGCCTGGCGCCCGCCAGAGGCCTCCCTCAGATGCCACCGTTCTGACGACGCGCCGACCAAAAACGAACGAAAAAAAACTAGGGAGCCGGCCCCTGAACTATGCTCGGTCGTGGGGTTTCCCCGTTACTGTATTAGCTCTCGGATTGCTTGTCTGAACACACGGTACAGTATGCGTTAGGCCTGCTCTATTGAAACTGTTTCCTTGATGGCCCGTGCGTGTGATAATGTATTGGCTGGACTAGCAGCGCGAGTCGGTCGCTCGGGCGAAGCTGGAAGTAAAGATGAAGAACTCAAGCGAGGCCGAGGGTTCCGTCTCGCCTGTATGGAACTTGAATAGAGATGATTGATGGAAGGATGTGTGATGAGGGGCATCTAGGGTGCGAGGTGTATGTCATAGGTAGAACTGCAGCTTGTTTGAAAACAATCACAACGCGGTAGAAATTAACACCAAAAATAGTTGTGTTAAGAGTAGAATTGAGTTTATTGCCGCTGAATTTGATACATAAGCGTGCCCTTAAGAAAATCATCATAGCCACGCATGTGAGGTGCATGAATTCTGCATAGAAACTGTTCAACTTGATAGTTTTTTATACGTTTGTAGAAATATATTATGCAATTCTTATGAGTTTGTTCACAACTCAAACTAACAAATACACTCGATAGAATGAAACGGAGTTGATTGCCCTCACTGTTTATAAATAACATCTAAGAATGACGATATTTTAGAACAAATGTCTTAGTGTCTTTCATCATGACTACTCTACTGATTTTGTGAGGCACGGTGCAAGTGCAAGTTCAGATTCATGCTAGTATTCGTAGAAACGCATATAGAGCACACTCAAAATCGCACCATGGAGCGTCCAACGCATATAGTACACGTAGAAACGCATATAGAGCACGCTCAAAATCGCACCATGGAGCATCTAACGCCGAAAGCAAGTTGTGGTTAGCGACCTGACACAAATGTATAGAGTAAAAGCCTGGCATCAAGTACACAAGTGTTGAGGGCCATTTTCAGAAGTTATCTCAGGTCGTCACACTATGCTTCCTGTCGCTTCGAGGGCTTGCTTGCGCAGCTGTTTTCAATTAATCAATTGCTATTCAGGAGTTTTTGAATAAAGCCTAATGAAGTTGATTCATTCAAGTAACTTGCAAGAATAATTCAAACAGCTTATAGTTATTAACTTACATATGAATCGCATTACTTACCAATTCGAAGACTCTGAGTCCTCATTTCGAATATTTTTCTCGTTTATGTTTTAATTTCCCATAATTCAAAAGTAAACAATGGTAAACAGACTTAATATTTAATGAGGCGAAGTAAGATACTATTTTAATGGAGTTATATGATTCGAACAACGCTTACACGTGCGTCCTATTCTCAGCGAAAAAATGTCTTAAAAATCGAAGTGAACCTCAACCTTTAAAAAGGGTAAATAATTCTGCATCACAATAGCCTAATACAAATCGTAGCATAGAGCATAAAAAGTCAACATTTATTTACTATTAAAAGAGGACAGAGACAGAGGTCTCTGGGCACAAAAACGTTTCATAGTAAATAAGGTATGAGTGAATATTCGCAAAGAACGTAATCGCTTACCTCCAATAACCTGTCTTCCTGTTGACAGCGAAGTCAACGAAGCTTTAGAAACGTCACCAAATCATTGGGACGCAGAAACTGTGTAAGTATTGTTACGTAAAATATTATAGGTGAAAATATATGCATGTCTTTGTTTTGACTCCCGTCTTCTAAGGTTTTTAATGCGAAGCGCATGTGATTTCTTCCGTAAATCAAAAAAATCTGAGCTAACACACCAGAGGCAATCATTGGATGCATTCATTTCTTGTATATAAGGAGAAAATGAGACGTGCGCAAAAAAATTTATACCACACATTCATACTTTCATTTTTGGATAACTTTTCTTGATAAAAAATGAGCCTGCAATACTGTAATTTAAGTTAAGTAAACGTAGTCGCACAACCCGTCAAAAACGACGGGACTTTTTATAATTGTTCTTAAATTCAATGGTATTTTTATTGTAAAGCACGTTATGAGTCACGACTATTCTTCACAGTTTCTTTTAAAATCAGCTAAATGTAACAAGACTTTATTACATATAACTGTATTATACTGAATTCTTTCATACAAAGCAATTAGTTTTCTTTAGATTTCATTAATTTACGATACGATGTTCAGTACCTCATCCACAAGACTACTGCGTATGAGCACGGTTGGATCAGATGAACGTCAATTTTGTCCTGTATAAAGAGTGCGCCAAAATTATGGCAACACATGTTTTGTCGGGTTTCTAAGCGAAAAAAGCTGTGAAAATAAAATGTTAACAGATAAAATTACATGTAGAGCATCCCTGAGCAATAATGAGAAAAAGTTATTCAATATAACCTCCGTTATCTAATACTAAAAAAGACCGTCGTGTGCATATTTATTCGTGTATGTAACACATGACTGAAAGCCTAATAATGAAAGGTAGCACACCATATCTATGAACATGAATAAATATATTCACGGCGGTCTTTTTTAGTATTAAATAAACGTTCATGCAAGTGAAATATATTATTTCAGCATTTTCTATAAAAAAATTTGCCATATGTGCACACAGTAGAGTTAATAAGCTCTTCGAACAACTATTAAGTCGCCTGTTGTTTCCCGTACCCCAGTTATTTACTATCTATGTTCATCAATCGGTTTTCAAACTATGATGGAAGTTTAGGTTATAAGTAAGTACTGAACAAGCATCAGTCTTCATTCAGAACTGGCAAGGTGTAAACTGATTTCTCAGATCCTCCACAAGGCCGGGACGAAAGCAAGACGTCTCGGGAAGGCAAAAACGGACTGTTGCATTTCGTCGGGCTAAGGGACACCCAGCGTAGGAAGTAGCGGGCTTCGCTGGTGTTTCATGCCCCACTTTTATGCAGGTCTGCCAACAACGGAAGCAACTCGGTAAATACGGCAATGCAAAATAAAATTGTGGTCGGAAAAAATTCTAACATATACAGGGGCCGCCGCCGCGTGTCCTTAATTGTTGACCGGAATCGCTTTGCATCAAGGATGGAACTATTGCGAAATGTCAATGACAGCATTTTTCCTGCTATCCCGGAACGAATTCATTGTAGAAAACTCCGTGCAATGGATATATGGAACAAAGCGGCTCGTAAAGGGCCGATGTTAAATTCTGCCCGCATCACCACTCGTTCAACTGGGCTAATCAAACCAATTGCACTGTAGAGGAGTGGAGAAGTGCCATGAGATCAGAAAAATCACAATTCTGCTTCTATAGCAATGATGCCCGACGTCGTGCTCATGGGAGACCTCATGAAGCCTTCAACGAAGCCTGTGTGCAAGGGGTGATACGAGGAGGAAGAGGGTCCTACCTGTCCTGGGCTGTGTCATCTATACAGAAGTGGGTCCTCCAGCTGAGATATCAAAATGAACCAACATGGCTACATAGAGCTGCTAGATAGCCAAGTTTTGCCGTTTGCACAATATATTAAAGAAATGCATATTGCTTTACCTATATTTCAGGATAGCTTTCAGGTGTATCGGGCTAGAATTGTCATTATTAGGCATAACAGTCATTAAGATATGTCAGGTACTTTGATTGGCCAGCTAAGTCGCCAGATATGAATCCAATACAAAATTTGTAGGACCACCTAGAACGACAAGTTCAACGTCGAGAAGATCGTCGAAGTATTATGACCGCGCTAAGAGATCAGTTGATGCAGGTGTGATTCATAATCGACCACGTTTACATTAGGATGCTTCATTGTAGACTAGTTGCCGCACAGAATTACCACCATTATCCGTGCTCGTAAATGTCCTACACCATATTAGTTGTAGAGGACTATTTTTTTGTCCTGGGGGCTTAAGAACTCGTATATTAAACGCATGATGCTGCGCTTGGTACAGGAATTACCTGCCTGACTAGGAACAAGGACATGAAATATCATTTAAACGTAGGCGCTGTGCAAACGGAGCGAAAGATTAGAAATTTTATCATCCCACTGATGTCAGTACGTCAATATCTGAAAGACACATTTGTTCAACTACAGTAGTAAATCGATAAAATATTCCTGAGAATTCAGTACAAGTTTTGCACAGCATTATAATGAATAAAGTATGATACTTCCTCTGGAATTGTGTGCTGCTGCACTATACTCGAATATTTCTCCCATTTCATGTCAATATTAATGACGTTGCACAGTCGGCAAAATATTCAGTGCCCATGGAAGTAACTTTACATAACATTTCTCGGGACTTCATTGTTTATTGCCTGTTGAAGTATTAGTTGCATTTATTCTCTTTCTTTCATACTTCCCTGAGTTGTTCAAGCTTGAAGAAAGACTGCCAGCAGTTCAATGGCCTCTAGCCTTCCTCATCTGGCAAGTATAGAGACGCGTGTGGTGCTGCTTATTTTGTTGCAAGAATTGGTCGATACGCTATCACCCCCCTCTCTATTTACGCAATGCTGTTCGTGTTTCTCGTGTTTATTAGCCCGCAGGAATTTACTACGACAAAAGAGAAGAATCCGCTGCTGCGAAATTGATTGAAAATCAACATCGGATGCAGGATGCAAACGACTTTGCGAAAATCATATTTCGCTACGTAGAGACTTTATATCAAAACACTCGATGGACAGGCTTGTGTGTTGATGTGATATACTGGGAAGCAATTAGCACTGAGGATCATCAATCGGTGAAAGACTTCTGAAGCCAAGCTCGTTTTAACAGAGGCGTTGAAGAGCTCTTCTTCAATAACTAATTGGTTTGTAGGACCCTTGCCTCATCGCCAATTTTTCTGCTTTGGTATCCGCATGAAATTCAATTAGGCGTAAACATTTCTGCATCCACGCAGCAGAAGAGAAACGCAAATACATTTGCAAGGCTTTGAAACTGCTTTTAAGTCGAGTATTTTAAAGGCATAATACTAGCATTTCGTTAAGATTATGCAAAAGAGAATTCACATGAATTATTATATATAATTACTTGAATTTCTGTGTAGCGTTTCTTTGTAAATTTCCATCCGTATCAAAAGCAGGAAATTGTTACACAAACTTTAACGTTAAGTAACTGACACTGTACAGAACAGGTACAAAAAAAAATAATTATCTTTGTGGAAGTTGGCACGGGTGAGCTATGCAGAAGAAGCATCCACAACTACGGCAGTTATAGTCAGTAATAATAGTACGTTAAAAAAACTTTGTTAATTTCAACACGATCAACATACAGTACATTGTTCGGCTTTCAAAGCCTAATAACTATTGACGCGTGAGACATTAAGGGTTTAATCTTCATTTTTCAAGGGAAGCACTCAGTGGTTTCGTGCAAATCAGTTTGCCCCAGCTGGGAGTAGAACCCGTGCTTCCAGCTATTAGCCTAGCACGGTACTATGCAGGGCGCCATGGGGCCTCTCACTACGTTAGCATTACCATTCGTCTGTAGCAAACAATGGACTGAGTCTATTATGAGGAAATAAGATACATGCATTTTGCGCAGTAAAATGTTGTAGTATAGAAAGAGTGAAAGATGCAACTTGTTACGATGTGAGAAACAATCAAGGGACAGACGGATCGACGTCGAGATATGCGATGATATGGAGAACAGGAAAACAGCCTAGACAAAACCAAACATTGGTCGAATAAGAAATTTGAATATTACGCAAAGCTCTGTAGTACACGCGCAGAACGTGATTTTCTTTTGTATCAAAACAGAACACGATATCTTGAAGCAGCTTTCCTCAGTCAGATATTCATGAATGATTTGATACCAATCAGAGGGGAACGAACGTATGCATGAATTGCAAGTTCGGTACCTGATTTACATGGAAACTTATAAAAACTTGGAATTATTCCAAAGAAAATGGATTGCTTCAAAAGAAGCGTTTGATAAATGATAGGCATTGTGAAAAATCCCTTAAGTGAACAAAACGTATCTTTCAGCATAAATTCCTGAAATATCTACAAATATACATCTTTTTTGCTACCATACGTGTTTATTTACGTTCAAAATTCATTTCACTACACATGTTTTTTAACCTCGCATGTAGAACTCAAGCTGATGAACAAGATTATGTGAAAAAGGATTCATCCATTTACGTATTAATACACCATAGTCCTGAGCTTTCCATGCTGCTACCAATAGGAGTCAAGGAATTTAAGGCGTAAATGCCGCTCCCTCGAATGATTGGTCAATATGAGGGGCGGGAGTTGACGAGGGAAGAAACACGGAACAAGTTTAGACCTGAGCGGCCAATAGGAGTGTAGCACAGAGGCAAAAACATCGGAACACCTCTGGATGCGGGATTTTGAGGTGACTGACTGACTGCACAGACGAAGAAAAATAAGTGATAAGGAAATTGCGTTACTTGCATTTCAAAGTTTACGAGAGACCGACGAGCAGCTCGCAGCAATTTTGCTCTTTGTTTCATGTGAAATAATATAACTTATTATGAACAATATTTCAAGTGCGTAATGCTAGGACATATGTTGGCCGCGCTTGAAACAAGAATAGAAGAGGAGGTTCATAATATGTTTCACAAAGTAAGTATTAAAAATGCGAGAAATTTAATCTCTTGGACCTCTGACGCAGGTTATATTATTCACCCGTGCTTCCTAATCATAGCATATAGTTATCGCTCGGCGAGAACGGCTGGTAACTCGTGGCTTCTTCACACATGCCGCGCGAATAAGTCCGTATTGCTTACTTCCAGCATCGAACATTTATACGACTGTAAAGGAAGTAGAGCACGAAAATCAATTACAATTCATAAGAAAAAACCTTTTGACTTTCAAAAAAGTAGGAATATATTGCAATAAACCTAATGTAAGCAACTTGGCTTTCAAACAAGACTAACGTGTTTCCTTGATTCCTTAAAATACGAATTGAAAAGCTTCGAACTTAGTATCGTTGCCTTATTACTGCATAACGTACACAAACATACACAGTGTGCTATCCTTCAACGGGATTCACAGAAATACTCTGTAAACTGCAAATAACACAGGTAGCAAGAATACGCTAAACATTAGGTGGTCACCCAAACCCACAACGTTCATCTCAACCCTTCAAGCGCAGGGTGCTCAACAGTATCATCCGATGCTCCGCACGGACGCGACACAGCCTGCAACTACACACGGTAAATAAAGATAGTATGCAGCTCCTTAACAACTCAGGGTATTAAAGGGTATTTATACTGTGATCGAAGCCCTTAGCTAGTTGTGAAGATCTTAGAGTCGCACTGTCCAGATTGGTGCCAATGGGATGTTAGACCGGGACAACGCATGCTGTGCGAGGGAGATTATCATTCTTGTTCAAATCAAATGAAATGACAACGCAAGATATGCAAGGTGGCAACCAATAGTCAGATATCGATACATAGTTAATCAAAAATATAATCGCTTCTGTAAAACGTGCAGAACTTCACCGAAAATTATTACCATTGCACTGGACGATTTGGCTGCGATTCTTTGAATGTTGAGTCGAGTAAAACAATTTTTTGAGTGCATCAAGTTGGGCATTGCATTTGGTCGAGACGCTCAATGCACTCGAACTGAAGGAACCCCTAGTTGGAAATGCCTTAAGAGGTACAACCAATTTCGATAGGGTATTGCTCTGCAGAATTTAATCAATAACCGTTATCGACTAACAGGGTAGACTCAATTTCACCGCCTGGCGGCAATCGAGACAAGTTTTAGCTTCAATTTTGGGTGAAAAAATATTTCCCAAAAATAAATATGCAAAAAATATTTCCCATAAAACATTTCAAAAAGAAATTATCATTCACAAGTGCAAAACATTGGATCATTTAACTTCAAAGCAGGGTAGGAAAATAGAAGAAAGAAACGATTAATAACAACAATAATAATAAATTAAATTATTTGTATTGATGATGTGAATCAGTGAGCGATTAATTATTGCACACGAAATATACTGAATGAGTTTATTTTGCATGAATATAGAAAAAGAAAAAAATATTGATTTCACAGATAATCACGGAGAGTGACTCACTAATTAAGCATGCTTGAACAAACTTTTGTGCACACACGCCATTTCTCCTGTCCATCGCATACCCGAGGATCTCTGTTTTTCCTCTGACAAGTGTAGTTCAAGTCATCAGGTGAATTGGCCTCTTTCCCAATGTCGTTCGTACGTACGAACGCACACCAGCACCATTAAAATTGCACGCGCAGGTGTGAGTGCTTGCAAGGTCACCTTCTGCCTTGATAGGGTCCGAGCGCCATACAACTTGTGCAGCTACGCTCGGCTCTTCACACCACCGGCACGTCATCGATAGACCTCTCACCGTAACGAGCGTCAGGCTCCCAGGTAACCTTGGCAGAAGCGCAACTCACAACACTAGGGAAGCAGCCATAGACACGTGTGAATTTTGAGACTAGTCCACGTGCGGATTACACCAGTTACGCAGTGGAGAAGAAAATCAATGCTCTCAAGTATGTACGGAAAAGAGAAGCATAGGGAAGTAGAAAATGAGACCGTTTTTTCTGATCGATGGTTGCAGAAGACAGCTTTGAAACTTCCTAAAAGTGATCGGGATGAAAGAATGGATCCAACGACCTTTCTGATTAGAGGACGGTGAACGACCAACGAGGTTCCAGAAGTGCAAGTCTAAAGCTTCACCAGTTAATCAACTTTTTATGTTATGGAACCGTTTATCTATTTATTCATGTATTTATTTTATGTGAAGTGATCTTAATTTTCTGAGTTCACAAGCTAGGCGCTCTATTTAATTAACGGAAGAGTGTAGAGTTTGAATCTTTTGTACCTGATTACGAATTATAAAATCGATCTGTTTTCCTTAACATTGCTCAAAATGCTGCTCAATATTATTGTAAGTCCTCCAACCGAAATAGTTTCATTTATCGAAAAGAATAGTGAAAGACGGAAAGGAGGAAAACTGCAGCAACGTCGCGTTTTACTTCAGTCTTGACCAACCGTTTACAAAAAAATCCATACAAAACAAGGCTGAGTAACAGTCACTTCCAACTAAATGCCATACCTCGACCGCTGAGCTTAGTAGCGTATATAAAAAGTGACGACTTCGCACGCAGGCAAGAAGAGGAGGAGGGTTGCTACGTCATCGGAGGTGTGTCGCCGGCGTGGTCGGCCTTCGGTCCCATCAGCTGGAGCTCTAGAAGCTCACAATTATTAGCACTACTTCGAACTCTGCACGACACTCATTGACTTGTCTCTCTTCCCATAATGCTGCCTGCCTCTGCTACATTCAGCTAGCCTGTTGCTCTCGGAGTTTCCCGGAGGGTTTTTTGGATGGGGAAACTTTTGAGCAATGGGGAAGAATAGAAATAAAATTCAGGTAGTCCTCGATGTCTGTTTCTAACGCGCGACTTGAGTTGAGTTCAAAATTTTTAGTTCCAAGTCTTCGAAATCTGCGCTCTTGATTCGTATTTCGAATGGGTCGAAGTGAAAATTTCGAAAGTAATTCAAATCATGCAGAAACAAGTACGACACACATGTATTGAGGACTACATGTGGTGAGTATGACTTTTCCCAAGTCACGACTTGGTTCTCATATCGGTCACTAACTTCATATCAAAAGCATACTCACTGACAGAGTATGAATAGAGAAACAGTTGTCCCTAAAGTAAGATCAAGCAATCGATTGCGATCAGCCTTTCTTTTCATTTATGATACTAACTAAGGGCATAATTTTGAAAGCTCCAGTAAGTTGTTTCTCCCAAATACGACCTATAGTTAACCATGCTATAAAAAACATAATTGTATGCGTTTCCAGGGTTTCCAATACAGTTAGGTTTTAAATTGTAGCATTCAATGATCGATGCATATTCATCTGATGATGAATTTATGGATACTGATTTAGGTCCGCTATTTGTAAGGGAGATCGATAATGTGACGCTAATAATTTGGTTTCGTTTATTTAAAATGAGCAGGCCCAACTCCTACGATTTAATCGAGGATGGTGCAGTTTGTATTTCTTTAATGTCAAATTGGTAGCAAAGCTCCGTTCACTGCACAGGGGATTCTTCTAGTGTACTAGAAATCAGCTCACATTAGTTTAGCCTATTGAGGAACGTTGTGAGTTATAATTTTCGTTAGGGAAAACCCCAAGCCCAAGCTTAAGAATAAAATACAGCAAACGAAGGCAATTGCATTTTTTGTGTGATTTTTCTTCTTTATTCCCAATTTTTTTGAAATTCTATCTGCTAATTCGAAAAAATGTGACCTTTAGGAAACATTATTTTTAAATGCTACCGAGAATTTCTTCAATTTCTGTTCCTTGTCTAAGATCGAGAGATACTATTTTTGCTGTGAAACGATGGACGAAAAATACTAATCCGTCAGTCAATGCGACTTAAAAATAAATGAAAGTATCAATTAAAAAAGGTCTCAAAATAATAAAATAAAGCCTTAAAATATGACATGATGTTAATGCTTCGTATTAGTTAGTCCTTTGGAAAAAGGTACCAGTTTCAGTCCGAAAATCGGTGAGAGATAACTCAGAACAGTTGCCAGCTGAGGAATATGCAGTTTCATTCACCGAGCTTGTACCTTCTCTCGCCGCTGACCCAAAGGGCAAATCAAGCAACGGGAGTGAATTATTTCTGCCAATCCCGTAGACTGAAAAGTTAAACACACATTCAACGTACGTTTGCCTATGAATAGAATAGTATTATCTTCCTGAGCATTAGAAGAGGACTTAGAAACGCTAAGGATCAAATCTTTCTTTATTGATGCAAACCTAGTGAAAATATTTCAAACTCATTAATTAAAACCCCTTAATATAACTGGATTTATGTATTTAAAACTTTTGAAACGTCTTCGCCATGGTCCTAGCATCTCGTTACCTTACGCTACTTATCTTTTACAGTTCTCATCCATTGTGTGTGTGCGCACATGCAATCTCAAAAACCTGCGGGGAAATTTTGAAGCTAAGATTTTTTTTCCCAGTACAGAACTGAGGGATTCTCCACTAGCCTTGAGTCAAATTGTATGCTTTGCGTGCACATACACTCATATTCACTTGACTAAACGGAATTCGCCCTCAAAATACAGAGTGCGGTACAATAATCCGACACATTTGTTGGTGTAATGAAAGTGACATAAACTTAAGACCAAACGATCGAAAGTATTTTTAGTTTCTAAATCTATTTTCAGTATAATTTTCATTTTTGTTTCTAGTTAAAATAATTTTCTTTAGTTTCCATTTTTTATTTAAATAAAGCAAATATACCAGAGCATTTTGCCGCATCCTGCAATTAGCTATTTACTTTTAAAACTAGTTTAAGTTCTCATTCATTTACTCTGAAAAATATTGGCTTATCTCTACACGGAGAATTCATTTAAAATATGTATTCAATTTCCATTGTCATTCATCAATGGATTTCCCTCTAAAGATGAATGTTAGGATACTGATTTAAGGCCGCTTATCAATATTTGTGAAGAGATCGTGTTGCTCACAAGCTCAATACACCATGAATGACCCTCTTGTGCTCTTCGTATGCTTATCAGCCAAGGACGACAATCAAACAAGCTCTTCACGTCTCTGAAGAACTAGTAGAGCATAGAAATTTACTACTTGGAGCTCTCATTCTATCTACAAAGTTCTAAAAACTTCCTGCATCCTGAACAACGAGTAACCATATTTTAATTTACGAAAGTAAACCAATATATTTCGCAATATTTAGCCTACTTAGGTGGTACGTCTAAGTAAGGGGGCACGTATAATTAGCGAGTCAATTCAAACTTCAACGAAGCTAGGTCGCTGAAATCTCTCCGAAATTTAAGCATCAACTCTTGAGAAATGTCGTGATTACGAGCCTCATTAAACTATGCTTTCATAGATCAGTTTTCTTACGAAGGAATAATAAGCAATGAAGGTGAAAACTGCGCCGTAGTTATCATGCAATATATGTATTATGAGTCAGCTACTAAACAATTATGCAGAAAAAGTCAGGGGTTCCGTATTTCATTCTAGCATGACCACACAAGATGCTAAAGTGTCCAAAAAGTAGTTGAAGCTAATACACTTCATGTGAAGTCGAAATTACGGTTGTGCAAAAAGATAAGGACTCTTTAATTTCAAAACAAGCTTTCAGCTCGGTGGATTGGTTACAAAACGCATAGCAGGCTACTTGATACGTTATTTTTCATCAGCTTACGTATACTCGCATAAATACTGAACTCTGAGATCGACTTAATTTTCTGTTTTAGTCGCTATTGCAGCCATGTTCACCTGTCTTCAAAATGCAGAGCTCTCTGCCATGCATACAATATCAATGCGCGTGAAGACTGGTTAAATTGTGAGAAATGTTGAAAAACTAACACTTCATTGAAGAATAAACCAATTCATCTTAGAATCACTACGGAATTTAAGGAGCCTCAACGTTGCAGAGCGTGGCACATGCTTTAAGAATTATTGACAGCTGCAGTATCTGAAGATGCTGCAGATAACGGACTCTGTAGGTATCAAAGATACATGAAAAATGTGGTTAGGAATCTACTCACAACAGATAAGTAACCTATCTCTTCCTCACATATCATTATGTTATATAATACCATTCGCTTACATTTTCTCTTATTACTGTGTGATTTTTAAAGAAATGCACACAAATGAAGAAGAGAGTTGTACGGAAACACTGGTTTTTAGAAAAGGAATAGCATACAGATGAAGCTTAGAGTAATCTTAGCCGTTAAAAATTATTAAATTTCATGACTGTCTCGCACACGTGCGTACGTGCAGAAGTTGAAAGAAATACTGAGTAATATATTGGACAATATTCGAAATTTCCAGAGAGCAGAACGATTTACATTTTTATCGAACTGTTTGATACGGACGCAGAAGAACTGTCAAATGATTTCCTTTCCGTTACGTAAGGACGAAATTGGCGAACGAAAATTGTACGGTGTTTAAGTTCCCTCTTAGCCATTAGAAAGTACTTAGAATGAACTAAGATACTGTTTAACTGGTAAAAGCAGTCCCGTTGATCAAACTTACCATCCATCCCACCGAAAATCACCCTAAAATGAGGCAAACAAACTAATTATCTTTCCTATTCAGCAGATCATCAGAATGAAACCCTACAAAATTCATGTCTCATCAAATAGCAGCATACAGTATTTTTTTTAAACATTCGACGCTAGCTACACGATTTAAAGAAAACCTAATTTTATTACACAAATTACAACACGATTCAGTTCACGGAACTTCGGGGGCCGACTCATAACAGCAATATTGTGGTGTTCGAGCCAATTGGTTGTCAGTTTTGCAGTGTGGACCGCAGCGTTATCTTGCGTTATCTCGCAGTCCCAAAGACTGGAAGGAGACTTTTTTAAAGACCTCTGTATACTTAAAGGTGTTCTGCCTTCTTTTTATTTTCTCCATACTCGCTTTGCCTTCAATAGAAGATGTTCCCCAATCCTCATATCATCACAGATTCTCCTTCAAAAAGCCCCTTGTTGAAGACTTATTCCTCCTTTCTTAAACCGTGTCAGTGGAGCTGAAAACCGTCAATTCCAGTCAAAATAATCTTTTTTCATCTGAAAAAATAACTTTTGAGCAATTTTCGCCATTCCACTGCCCTTTCTCCCGCACCTACTCTCGTCTTTTCTTGTGTAACTTTATCAGTGCTTGTGCCGTCTTTGTCCTGTTATACATAAAGTTTTCTGATGGGTTAAAAATTTATCATATTCATCTGGGTGCTATTTCTAAATCTTGGGACGTTTGCGGCTGCTGGAGCTTTTCCAGGTAGAAGGAACTTCTAGCAGCAGCCTCCACATCTGGTCGGGGTCAGTTTTGGTGGACGTCTGGTAGATTTCTTAGACCCATATGATTCTGGATTTCATAAATAATTGTACATTTCTTTTCCAGGCCCATTAATTTCCTTGAAAATAGTTGAATGGGAACACCGGTCATCATTTGAAAGTTTTTATTCGACATATTTCTTTTTCTGTCAGCTCATTCCTTCCCATTTTGATGAATTTCATGTATTTAAATTTTAGACTTCTCAAGAGTGCAGTACAACTCGACACTATACCGATGTTTGTTTTGATCTATTACTTCATCGTCACTGGTGTAGTAATTTGCAAATAGGAAAATTTTGCAGGATGTATGATCTTCATTTCTATCAAAATTTACCCCAAAATCCAATGTTTTTATAATTATTTCTGGTAAAGTATAGCTAAATATAACTTTCTTTATACACTGACTTCTAGTTTAATTCGCTTCCTTTTGTCAAAACCTCATCAACTTGGAATCATTTAGTAAAGTCATACGTTAATTTGTAAAGTGTTCTATCATCATTTTCACCACTTTACCTACTAATATTGTATGATTTTAAGTTGAATACCCAGCGCGATTTGACATTTTGATTTTACTTAAAAGAAACACGATAGCTTGGAAGACTGCAACGAGACATGCACTTAAGCGAGCTGGCGTCAGACGTTCAACCAGGTTAAATAAGCCAGACATGCTTTGGTACTCTGTATCTAGTGTGCAACGCTCTGAACGCTGATTATTCCCAGTGTTTTTGTACGGCTCTTAAGGTCAAATAAACAAGGAGATGTCGAATCAAAGATGGTGTTCCATCTTCGACTTGCGAAGTGTACATGATCCTCAACGCACAATCAAATGTTGAATATATTGATATTCATTGGAATATATTTCTCCTCTCAAGTTAATCGAGACTATCGAACGGTGTTAGCAAAAAATAAGCACGTGTTCATATAATTTTAGTGGAAAAAGGATTGAAATCGATGGTGTTTTGTGTAATGAGAATCAAAAATATACTGACTGCTTTTTAGGTGAGCAGTTAACAATTAGCTAGTAGTTAGTACACCAAGGTCATACTCGTATGGTCTTGGGATAGCCAAGTCCTATAAATCACAAAAAGAAGGAATAGAGTCTTCCGCTTCAAGAGCTAAAAATAAGGCACATTGGCTCTAAAAAAGTAACCAGTCCAGTGCCTTCAACGTTTAGAGTTAGAATTTCAAGCACGCACCATCTTGTATATGTTAATAGGTAATCTAGAATTCTAAAGTTGAAGTTGCCTCGATGTGACTTGGTTAGACTGCATGTAATCGAAATTGGGAACTTTGTGGATAAGCAAAGGAACAAAGATGAGGTTCGCCTTAGCTTGTAGGTAGAAAATTCAATTCGCGGCGACTGACAAGGATTTTGAGTATAATCGGATGCCAGCAATCAAATGAAATGCAGTGGAACGGTTGAAATGCGTTGATGAACAATTCTGTTAGCTTAGCGTTTTCAGGCGTACTGCAAGTAAGGTTACTGCCCACCTACAAAACCTAAACAGGTTTCGTTGTTTGCTATTTTTTTTAAAAGCGCTTTCTCAAGCTACCTCCACTTTCCAGAAGTTTTATATTCTCTCTTTTAACGGATAATGATCGGGTATTTTTTGTCCCTCTTCTCATTTTTTGTCACCCCATCCTCGCGGCCCAATTGATGCAGTCAGCCACAGCCGTATGTCTCCCCAACTCCACACACAGGCGCTGAGCTTTATTCTTCCGGGAGCTTTTTCTTTTTGAACGAACTGTTAACACTAAATAAACTCGCTCAGATTAACAACCTTCAGCTCGCTATCTTCATACTCATTTTCCGAACATTACTTAGCCACGCATTTTATGACATAGTTTGTACTCTAGTTGCATTTTGAAGCACAAGTGAGGAAAATTATATCAATATTTTCATGGACTTATCAAAAGATTTCTTATTCACAGCGATTTTTAAATCTTGAGTATTCACAAAAGATGCATACATCGTTAGATGCCATTAGTGTTGCCATAATTCCTTTTTACTGCAAAAAGCGTCAATTACTAGCTGGTGATACATAAATAATAATGCAACTGGTTAGCATCCTCACCTTGAATGTGTATGAATATTTTACAGTACGACCAAATGAGCGGGGAGTTTACGGAAAACAGAGGCACTTCATTAACTCGAATGATGAATACGAAACTGACTGAAGAATTAATTAGTTTTTCTTCTGAATCTCTCTAGGCAGAAGTACGCCTTCAATGACAGACGCAGCTAAGTTTTCCACTTCTATCGTGGTGGATATCATTTTATTATTGTCCTCAAAACACAGATTTTTCCATCACTTGTGGAGTAACAAACACATAAAAAACGGTGGATCGAAAGAATTTGTATGGAAGGCGGTCCAAGCTGTTAGTTTTTAACTGAAATGCACTATGTTGGAGGAGGTAATGCTCAATTGTTTTTCAATTTTTCGAAGATGCTGATAATTTAGATTTATTCATAAAATTAGGAATTATATTTCCATATCTATATTTAAATCTGGAATAATCTTCATTGTGCTAATGATACGGGAAAATTTTATGCACATGCCAAATGCTCATTGCCTATTAATTACTTAGTTTATTAAAATATACAAAAAATGGACTAGGTAGTAAATTTTGTGAACATTATTGTAACATAACACAAGAGGAAAATAGTCTGAACAATTTTCAGGCATTCGTTAGACGGGGAACATCAAATGCAAAAATAAATGCATTTTGAAGAACAATTTGGAATATTCCTCCAGAAGTTAGACTTATGGGTTGAGAAAGTCGAGCTTCGATTGGTAAGTCGATGTTAACAAACGTTTGCAACAGGAAAAATAGCATTATTACTGATAAATAACTCATGTATTGAAGTTTAAGTCTTTGAATTAAATTTTTTACAATAACGTTGAGCGTCACCCACATCAACTTATAGGTAACAAAAACAGCAACCGAAGTCGTAAGCAGCAAACTTATTGTGACTAATATTACATAGAAACATACGCACAGAAAACCGTCTTACAGGAATGTTCGACGCAACTTATTGAGTAGCTTCTCTTTCTTTCCTCTACTAGAATGTACCAAAACAGCTCCTCAATTTTGAATTCGATAGTCGAATTCTAGATATAGTAATGATGAAATTTCCTCTATTTGCAATAACAAACTTGACCTTCCTAAGCGCGCCTCGCCTGGCGCGCGAAAACATGATCGGTCGTGAGTCTTCTGTTTTGATCTCCTCGGAGTGGCAAATTCAAAGAACATTTTCGAGTGAACCTTTGAAGATGGGAGGGTTCAAGGAGGCTTCCTTTCGTCTGAGTCTCACAAAAATTAAAGCCCGAAAGAGATCTTACATTTATCCGTCGCGACAGAAGCACAAATCAATCCAGTATCCCTTATACATAGTTTTTTTGTTAAAATAAGCGTGTGTGGGGAGCTGCATTGATATCAAATCTTATACTGACTTGAACGAAGGGCTTCCGGAGCAAGCAAGCTGCTGTTGTAAACACAACGTGGAGGACACGAAAACAGTAATTTTAGTTACGAAGTACGGTAAATAAAACATTACAAGGAAAGCAGTTAATGATGAATTTTCCTGTAGGCGAAAACTTAGATTAATTACTCATGCACATTTACAGTACTGAAATACATGATACAATTTAATTTGAAATTCTTGACAAGCTTAGTGAGTAATCAGTTTTAAAGTAAATGAACGAAAACTATTCACAGTACAGTAATTCTATGAGCTTTAATTTTTTGACAATTTTGTAAGGTAGGGGATTTCATATTTTGTGTATGTACATAATATTTTGCCAAACTGGTGATACTCTAGGAAATCAGGAGGAATTGAATATTTGATACGAGGTAAGTATGACAATTGCGTTGACTATGAAGATGCTGAAATGATTTTTTGCATCAAATTCGATTGCTGGCTTATACGTTTGGTATCAAATAGTAATAATTGATGAATTTATACAACAAATACGAGCCTAAAGTGTTTACATCGTTTTTACCAGGGGAAGGAAATCGTAAGCGAGCGGCAATCATTAATTTTTTTTTCTTAGCTTTGTACAAGGTGGGTCATAAGAAAAACCTTTCAAAAAATTATATCATTATTAACACATAGGGTGAAGAATTTTTAAGTTCATCAGTGCTACCGACGTGGGTAAGAATACTTTACTTATGGCCTGCCCTGAATTGCATACGTAGTGTTATGCAAAGGTTGTATGCATGCGAACGTGCAAACTTTTTATTTGTGATTGCTGAGTGCCAGACTAAAACTGCATTAGAACTAGAAGGTTAGAATTACCAGAGAATAATCATTACCGAATATTTTGGCCCTGTTCCATTGGATCTAGAGCTTAAACCGGTCAAAAACACAGTTTCCTCGACTTTCCGATGAATAAATGACGCGATCCCCTTCAAGGAAAATCTTGCAAGAGCTGCACGAAGGGACCTGTAAACATACTTACTCTTCATGAAAACATGAGACCAAAAAATCAGAGTTAAATGGCTGTTAAAAGGATGACTTTCAGGTTCAAATGAATTCAAGATTCAACATTATTTACCTACGTTATATTTTCAAGTTGGTGCTACACTGATTATACTTAACGTGTACAGCAATGAATAGTACAACATTAGAAGCGTCCATCTGGAGGTATTTGGCAGCTCACAAAGGTGGCAAAGGGTGAGGGGGTTGCACGGGCCTCTAGCAGAGCATGACTTTCATCGGTGTCCTTGAAGCGTGCCAATTGTTACTAAAACATCGATCGAAACCTTTTTCCTCGTAAATTAATTGCTAAAAACCTCTCTATATCTCGCAAATATATGTATAATAAAACTTTTGAGCCATAAGTAGTTGAATAAGAGATGGCAATTATCGCTGATAAGTAAACATATTGGAAGACGATACATGGGGTTTGTGTTGGTGGGTAACTTTGGGGGATGAACTTCAGCAAAGAGGAGACTCAGGGTTACTACGGGGGTCTCTCTTTGGGGAGGCTTGCAGTGTTGACAAACAATGGCCGCCACGTGATGAGGCTCATATTGTGTTTTCTCAATAAAATGACTGCACAAGTATTCAACATCGTCTGAATAATATTCACTTTGAATGAAATAAAACGAAATGCACACATAACTAGGACTACACCGAAAATGCTGGTAAATATCTAGTGAGAGAAGATATATTTTGGCGGGAAAATATGAGCCCATGTGCCACGTAAACTCGCCCAGGCCCCGCTCAGCTGATCATTTCCGAGAATCAAGAACCCTCGTATCTGAGAATCAGCAGGGGTGCAGGCCCCGATGCGTCGAATTTTCGTGCCACAGATTTACATCGTATTCATATAACGCTCGCAGTGTAGTTTTATCTGTACGAAATGAAGGAAGAGTATATGAGGGAGGTCTGCTTACGTGCAGCCTTCGTTACAAAAACGTATTGGTGATGAAAAAATCCACGTAAATTTTATGTACTTCAGACACATGAGTACTAACTGGTTTATCACTTGGAATTACAGCTGTTATATGCAAACAGTGTGCAGCCTTTGAAGTAAATGAAAACGTTTGCATTGTCATAGAAAGCATGATAATCATGCATGGATGGCCCAGTAGATCGGATTTGAGAGCCGGGTATGTGGCATAAGTAGGAGTACCTAAGAATAATGTAGCCGAAAGATAAAAAATCCAATAGTTTTTCTTTATGCCGATCACGGTTACGAGCGTTCCCTCGGCATTTCCTGGCTTGGTCACGAACAAAGAAGGGAGACTTGAGAATTTATGATGTTCCCTGTACATGTAAAGTAATGAGATGCATAACACTTGTTCCGTTCAGATGTTCAGAAATAAATGTACTTTGAGATGACTAAGAGTTGAAAACGTAGTTAACAGTATTGCCTAATCGACAGTCCCAGGGGTATCGGTCAAGGAAGAAATACATGAAACAATAAAACTTAGTATAGATGCAGACCATTCATAGATTCATAGGACGAATTACATATTCACGAATACTTTCAGGAACTGAACTCATTTTGTGAACTCGAAACGCAAACTATGCTGGAATTTTCAGCTATTCAATTTTACTGGAGAGAGGTGAGACATAGCGTCAACGATTCCAGCTTGTGGCGCAGTGCTTACATAATCTTTGACAGGATTAGAACGTTCTATGCTTTGTTATGTCATTACCAGACGATGTACCGAGGACTAACGGTAAAAATTGTACATTTTTACTGATATTCCTTATTTTCAGACTGTATAAGTATGCCTCGTCATCTGTTTATAAAGACACGATAATAAAGCATCACATTACTAAATTTCAATATTACATACAGGATAACGGCATTGTTCTACCTCTTCAGCCTGCTACATAAACGACCAACAAAACTAAACCCTTCTATGATGATTTAAGTTCTATATTCGGACGTTCCCACTGTAATAGTTTGTTAATAATCTATCACTAGAAAAATGAACTCTTGTAGACGTTAGCTGGAAGATTCCACACGATGAGTCCCCAGTGGCCTCTCGAACCGCGCCTACACCACGTGATGTCTTGCCGGTCGATGCTGAGAGGCACTGCGACAAAAATTCAACTTAAAAAAATTGAGAGACGTCGCTGTTACAAAGAAAGAGTCGCGCATCGGATCATGCACTGAGTGTTATCGGACCAGTCATGAACCAACTCTGATATGAAGTGACAAAGATGGGTCAATACTAGATGTGGCACACTCGCACCCGTTGTAAACAAGTGTAGTTGCCAAATGTTGCAGGAGTGCATAGACGTGGTCGCATGGTGCAACTGTGCTGACTTCACTTGTAGAATTTTCCGGGGACTTGAAAACAACACGTGAGGTTCAATGGAGAATTTCCGTGCAGTATAGGAATTGAACGCTGATGTTTTAACAGAGGTGGTTAAATTATACGTTTAACGAAAATATAAATGAAATTGCTAATACAATTTTTATTCGGTCTTTTGAATGATAGCTCAAATTATATTCGGAACTGCAGTATAATTCTAGGGACTAACTAACCACGTTTGCTATTAGGTGTTATTGTTGTTGTTGTTGTTGCAGGAGAAGCATTGCAGAGATTTCAGGTTACTTGTGGGATTACTACAAGACGTGAAGACGGTAAAATTCAGTCAATTTTGTGCTGAAATTAGGAATGTAGATTTATAGGTAATGAACTTTGGCTAAAAAAATTGAAAATGGTCGAAATAACGTCAGAAATAACTTAAATACTTTACGGGTAACTTTACCCAACTTTCACGGGTAAGAGCTCTCGCTCGTAGTGCAACACTTTTTGTGTTCCTTCAAAGATGTCAAAGTAAAGTGGAACATGTGGTTCTTCGGAGGGTTTTAGTTTACAGTAAGGTCTTCGGGAGTTATCGATAGGTCAAACGCAGAATTTACAAAAGACCCTCGCAGAACATTCATCAGAGAGACTTTTGGACACTTGGGAGTGACATGATGGTAAAAGAAATCACGATTGGTGTAGATGGATAAACTGGGTGTGACTTAGTAGATTTTAGGACAAGTAGACCTAACTTCGCCAATCAAGAAAGAGGGTAGAAAAAGAAGCCGTTGCATTTAGAAAGTTGGGATCCTCAAATCAAGCGTAGTAGCATCATGATACAGGGCGTCCCACGAAAAACAGAACCCTAAATGTGGGGATCCCAAGATCCCCAGATCTAACACCGTGTGATTATTTTCTACAAGGACTCTTAAAGGCGAAATTATACTCTAGTCCCATTTAAAACACTGAAGGATTGAAAAAACGAACTTTATGTAACTAAAAAATGATCGAAAGTTAATCAAACAAGATGTTTCATCGATGCGATCAGGAGCTCAAAAAGTGCGTGGCCAAAAATGGATGACATGTGGAAGAAATTTGGGCTGAAAACCTGTTCGCAATATCTCAAATAAAATGATTTAGTACATGGTAGTTGTAAAGGCTTATTTTCTAAGACTTAAACTTAGTTAAATTGTGGCGGGCACATTTTGTTTGACTTTCCTGCGCAAACATGATTCTGATAGCCAATACGAGTAATAACAGGTAAATATTACTGACGATACTTTATCAAAAGTTACAGAATTTATTTAAAAGCGTTCAAAGAATATGGTCGAAACAGAATAAAAATACAATAAATAGTTTTTGAATTATGTTATTTCCGTTTCGGGTTCCACTTTTTGTTGGACACACTGTATAAAGAACCGTTATGCAACATAACACAATTCCAGCGCGTAAAATTTACAAAAGCATGTCTTTTGACGAAAGATTTCCCTGGGCGAAAACGGCTTGCTAATTTTGCTTCCCAAATGGGTAACTGTCAAAAATACCGAATACAATTTTGGCCGCGTCGGTGAAATTGGGATTGAGTCTATTTTTTTTACTACAGAACAACTGAAGCGGAGCGCAAAATTGTATGATAATGTTGGCTATTCATTTCTTATCATTTATACGGCTTAAGTGAGTTTTATGATCGACGAGGTGTTTTTCGGCATCTTTTTACTTGAATAAGATGTTTTATAACTTATTTTACGCATTGCCTTTTTAAGAACATTCTAGAAATTCTAAAAACTAATTCATTGCCTCCACTTTAATTCAACAGGTTCGAATTTTTCAGAATAATTCCCTCATTTATGATCATGTTACAACAATTTCCCCTACAGTTCAATAGTTATGGGAATAGAGAGAAGTGAACTAACGTATGTTTCTGCTCAATCAGGTTTTAATAGTTCAAATGCCTACGTTGAGCGACAGTGGAACATCGAAAAAAAAGTTATAAGGTCGTCTTATAACAGCCTTCTTACTCCTACTTATAAATAACAGCCTCTTTTAAGGAACAGGGTATAATTACATAACACTATAGACATCTGTACGGCTACCGGACCAAGATTTCAGTTAAGTCGGGTAGGGTTGAGTCGAGACGTGGAAGTGGGGCACCTCAGTTGGTGTTTGTTAGTCCTCTTCTTTGGAATGATTTCTGAGTATCCTCCCGCCCACCAGATATGATCTTGGAAGATGTTCTGTGGCTTCCCGTATGGCTTTTAGAGGAAGACACTTCTTTCACTTAACTCTAAGCGGCACAAAAAGTTGTGGCTGGGAGTGGGTTACTGGTTCCGTACTTTAAGGTGACCATTTTAACTGAAATTTGATCGAGGATTCCGTTTCTGAGATCAGAGTGGAAGGTTTAAAATCTAATCGTCGAAAGGCGAACATTTGTCACAAGAATTATGAGATTCATATTCATTTCCTATTATTAATTTATTTTGAATATTTCTAAACGTCATGATATTTGTTTCGCGTTTCGAACGATGAAAACTTGATAACATACTTTTCCATTAGCCATTACAATGTTTATTGCTAGTTCGACCGAACATGATTCAAGGCTCTCGCACACTTGAATTCGATGAGCCATCAAAATTTGAAAAAAATTTAGGTGAACAACCAACAATTTGGGTGAATTTAAAGGAACGTTCTGGAGTCGGGAGTGGTGGAAAACGTGTATTAATGCCGCTGGAGTCAGGAGTAGTGGAACCGGTGTCATAATAATGCCCCTGGAGTCAGAAGTAGTGGAGCAGGTGTCATAATAATGCCCCTGGAGTCA
>VOMN01034580.1:0-13766 GCA_014899125.1 Orchestia grillus
CGGAGGTGGGAGATGGAGGCAGGAGACGGAGGTGGGAGATGGAGGCGGGAGATATAGGCAGGAAATGGAGGCAGGAGATGGAGGTAGAAGATGTAGGCGGGAGATGGGGGCAGGAGGGGAGGGGGACAAGAGATGGCGGCAGCAGGTGCAAGCATGAGTAGGACGGAGATTCCAAAATTCGGAGCTGGAATCAAGACATGGAACCAAGGACAGGAATCAGAGGCTTCCTCAGGGGTTGGAGGCAGGAATCAGGGTTCGAAGTTAGGAACTGTGACCGAGAATTCCGGTGTGCAAGTTTGATGTTAACTTTAGAAAACGCTTCTAAGCCTGAAGTAAAGTCGGCTGGACGACAATGGAAGCTAGGTAGTCTTGGGAAGCGAAATACTCGAGGAATCAGTTCAGGAATTCATTGGAATCCCCAAGGAACGATGTGACACAGTTCGCAGAACTGGAAGTACAGACACCAACATTGTTTTTAGCAGAAACCCGTTCAAGAATGCCTGAAAATATATTGAGCAACAATTCGTGAACATCTTCGAAGGAATTGCTCTAACTTATTTCGAGAATTGGATTTTCATTACAATTGTAGTTGGATGAATTTGAGTGTTTCTTAAGGAAAAAACAGAGTTTGACAACGTCAAAAATATAATCATTGAAAAAATTTTTACTGAAAGTTATATTTCAATAACGTCAACAAATTTTTTTCAGAACCCCTATCATTAGCTTGCAGCACAGGCTCGATCAAACTGAGAACCTGGAACAAGCTGATTTTACAGTTTCTCTATGGAGGGTCTCAAAAGCTGCTATAGTTCTCTCGATAAGCTAGGCTTTTCCATTACTAGCACGACGATTGGTATCTTTTTTCACCGTAATCCAACCTGTTCAGATCCGGAGAGTTTTGAGGCCAATTATTGAGGCTGGAAAGTTCTTAAACTTTTCCTTCAACCATTGTTCACTTTTCCTAGAAGTGCTGTGGGGAGCTGAATCCTGCTGCCACACATTGGCCACTGTAGGCAACCCTTCTTTATTTGATGTTTAGCAGCTCCACGTAGCCATCTGAATTCAGCCTGAGACCCTCTTTGAAAAAACGGAAGAACCCTCACTGGAGATACATCCGAAAGTCATCACATGTTAAGGAAATTTGGTCCGGATGACACGAGAGGGATGCTTTAAACTTTAAGAAATGCATCTCATACTTTGATATTCTGATAATCTGATATTCTTATAACGCATCTGGAATGCATCTGATATTCTGATAACGCATCTGGAATGCATCTGATATTCTGATAACGCATCTGAAATGCATCTGATATTCTGAGTGTTGTGTTTCTGATCCTGACAAAAGTTTTCCTCATCAGAAAATAATTATATTATCTCCCGTTCAACAGAATGCTTCATTTAGCTCAAACGTTACTTTCTTTGCCTTGCTCAGGCAATTTTTTCTGGTCTTTTCTGCTTGCAGCTGATTTCTACGACGCTTGCATGAGTAGTGGAAAGATCTGCAATGAGTGAGTGCAAGTTTCATGGTAGAGGGTGAAACGTCCTCTGAAAATGCTAGAGTCCCCATTCCTATTTCATTGTCTCCTGACACTTTTTCTGCAGAAATTCGATTATTTCTCCAGTAGGAACGTTCATATATTCTTTTCTACTAGCCACTGCCTCGCAGTCTCCATAGCAACTCTTCTGTTCCTGCCTGATTGTTTTCACAGTGTTCGAAGAACAGAGGCGGCCTCCATAGTTTCATTGTTTTCATGATCGACGTCGTTTACGGTTTATTCTCGTCTAATTTTTAGATGGTTTCCAATCGTTCATTCTCGCTCTCATGACGTGCACATATGAACTAGAAACAAGCTTTGAAATGACGAGTTGTATGAATAAGTATCTCACACTATCGGAAAAAGTATCAAATTAAATTACTATCAAATTTATCTCGAATGCTCTTTATATAAGATGTCTCTCGCAAGGGCCATTTTCAGGTGAGCCATAAAGTTAAATTTTCATATTAATGATGGTTTAAGATATAATTAAGAAATTCTGATTCAGCTTAGGTGATTGAGTGAGTAAACTTTATTGGTTAAATAAAATTCAGGATGCTCTTGTTCCTCATCCGGCCGTAAGAATTCAAAGTTGTTATTTGTTAAATTGTTATTGACATAAACGAAAAATTCACATCAGCATCATTTGAAAAATTCACATTATTTTCAAGTAATTTATGTTGAAAATAACTAATCAGAGAGCAATTAAATTGTAGCAATGGATTTGAATAAAAATAAGTACGTACTTAGAGCCAAATCACAGGCAAAATTTCTGAATGTTTCATGAAAATAAAGCGATTTTCTAAACGAGATACTTGAATACGATCATTCAAAACAGTATTTTAAGGAGCACTTTCATGATACAACGAAGATGAGCTGAAGGCTGAATGAATCACTGAGCTTCACTGGTCTAGTTCAGGGCACGGGCTGTCGAGGTAGATGTCAAATAACTAAATCTACGCATATTTGTGCCTGGCATACCTCCATTTTAATTCCAAACTAACCACCTTTCCATTGATCCCGCTTATGAACGGCCTTGGCAGGTAAAACCACTCGCGATGCTCTTAAGTTAAACCTCAAAAATTAAACAAAGCAAAAAAAAGTTCCACTTAGGACAGTTTGAGAAGATGCGTAGCTCATGTGGACCAAATTTCATGACTTTGTTTTCACGGGTTCACCAACGCTTTCGATGTTGTAGTGACATGGAATATTCAGTGGAAATTAAATGTGAGGGCCTGTATCTTGTGTGGACTCAGAAGTGAGAGTCAGTGCCGTGGCTGCGAATAGATTCCCTCGCAACGCTTTCCAACTTAGCCTCCTGCAAGTCGTCGTAAACATCGTTATCGCTGGGACTGATTTCGTCGTCCTATTTGACATTCTAGGGAAAATCTCGGAAGAATATCGTTCTGATAAAAGCTACGAGAGGAACAATTTGCTCCATATTTCAGCCCTAAAAGATTCTACGATAAAAGAACGAACTTTTTCTCGGAACAGCTCGACAGCAACGTACCGAAGCTCTTCTAAGGAGAAAACGAGCTCAATAACAAAAAAATTCCGTAGGAGGAGGGTATTGCTACGCTGATTTTCTTCATGAGAGGCACTCGAATTTCCTTTTGAACAGGAAATAAATTCTCCCAACACTAACGGTGGAGCATGAACGCCGCTGCCTCGCTTCATCTGTAAAGCTTGCAAAAGAACCCCGCAGGCTTCAGCTTTCAGCTCGCAATTGTCAGGCAAGTGCACAGCTTTGTGTGGCTAAAATGGTGCTCGGGAAGCCTTTGCAACGGGTCCGTGTCAATAGAAATAGCGGCTCAACTTAATGATTTTACAGCATTTTAGGGATTTAGCCAGCTTTATTCAAATATACGAGGCAAATGTCGCACAAAATGAACAGAGGATGTTGTTACTGATATTTAAAATGATAAAATGTATTGTCAATTGCCTGTGAAGTTGCATTGAATACCTCAGCCATTTCCCTACAATTACTCATGAACTTGGTTTCAATTCAAGAAAATAGTAGTAGTAGTGGTGGTGATAGCAGCGTTTCAGTAACTCAGATTATCTCGCACAGAGTAGGGACCTTTTAGTATGAACTTAGGAGAACGTGGAATCTATGCACAAGGTGTGTTCCCATACAAGATCCCCTACGCATAGAAACAGCAAGTTAAGAAGGAAAAAGAAGAAAAGACAAATAAGAAATAGCGAAGAAGGAATGAAAACGGATAGATACAAGTGGGCACGAAAGATAGAAGTCCCGACGGCCTATCTAAAGTTGAGGTAGCCCAACAGTGCTCGCCTGGGGGTGCTAGTGCCGATAGTATAGGATAGACAAACCTAACTAACCTAACCCTATTGCTTAATTAAGGTTTATCCTGAGCTCCCTGATGGGAATTCAATAAAACAAAATCCATGGTCCACCAGCAGTTCAGTTGTGTTCTTTGATCGGTGTGCACTGCATTATCCAGCTGGAGTATGAAAGGACTCCTGTTCATTATTGGTTGATAATCAAGCCAGGGAATAAAAATGTTCTCCAAGTACTTAAAATATGAATTTAAATTCAGTTTTGGTTATTTTAATAGTTTACCCCGGTCAACTTTCTCATCTACTCGAATACATCATCTACTCCTCCACCACCTAGTCAATGTCAAATGCGCACACCTGCCGAATGACATCCAACAGCCAACCCGATGACCACCCATCATATCAATCGAGCGTTGCACGGGACTCATGAAAATTCGGACCTTCATGTAATTCTGAGCCGATTCAGACCTTTTGGGTTTTATGTGATTCGCTCCACGGGGGCCTTTTGGAGGGACTCCGCACTATGGTAAAGGTGTTGAGGATCCGACATAGTGTGGTGTTACCAACTTTTGGCGCGCCGTCCGCTTCAAAAATATCTTTACTTTTAAAATGCGAATGAGGAGTTTTGAAATTTTTTAATTTTATTGCACGAATATCATTTGCAAATGACTTTCGCAAATTTGTTTTTTTCTGGGGCCACTTCTCATATTTCACCATAAAGTACAAATGATATGATAGTACGGTGATCACGACGTAACTTTTTAGGTATTTTTTCTGTTGACAGAACAGTTTCAAGAAAGAAAGTAGTTTTAGCCAGATCTCCTTCGGCATGACCAGGTTTTTTGCAATTTTTGGTATTTATAGTGATTTTGCATGATCTAATGGAACAGTTGAAACACTGCAATTTTAAAAAGTTTGAAAAGCCTGACAATGAAAAGTACAACTATTTCACTGTGCATAACATACAGTTAGACTGAATTATTCTTTGTATGATACAAAAAGTTAGAATGTAATATTCATGAAAAGTTAAAATTTCAAAAGGGATTTAAATGTTTCAGTTAATAAAATTTATTCGCATAATCAAGCAGATTGCGCTACGAAAGATTTCAACATGTTGATTTCCATTCGTTCGTCAATAGAAGTAATTAGTTGAATAGCGTACTCATTTCCACAGTATTTATGAATGATATTCCATCATTTAAACACACACTTTGGTTCCACAGCTTCTCATTTCATAATATGTATTTAGATTCGTATCAATTAAAATGATTTCGTGTGGGTGGCATGGGTGTACTTCCTGAGGAGCAATGTAATTCTAATGGAAATGTTGTCGTTTATTTCATTAGCTTTTTAAGTAGAAGCTCATTTTTAAGTTACATCAAAATTATATCGCCATTTAAATCATTACATGTTTTTGTAAAAGAAGTCATGTTATGTACGACGATTTATGCCCTATTGCGTAGAAAAGCGCACAAAATTTGAAGTGAAAGTCGAATCTCTGTAAAAATGATATAAAACATTATAAATAGTGTTTTTTTAAATTAAAACAAAACTTTGAATTTTCTTATTCAGTTACTTAAGTTGTAAAATTAATTATTTATTTTCATTATATGTTAAGAAATATTGATCAAGATTTGCGTATTAGCACGTTTCTGCACATGAGCCTTTTCTGTAATGCATTATTTTCATTTTATCTTTGTCACACACTATAGTTCATATTTCACTCTAACTTTTAAATGATTTGGAACCAAAAGTTTTCAATTTTAGTTGAATGATGATCAATCATCGACTGCAGTATTGATTCGAATAATCGAATTTATCCTTACCGAGTTGTTGGTCATTTTTTCATTTGACAAACGTGACGTGATGTCAACACTACGCCGCAGCGTGAACAGATTTGTTAACACTACGCAATCGACTGTTGTTAGATAGGAGGGTACCATTAATTCAAAATTTAGATTTTAGAGACACGAAAATGTGACAAACGGGCCATCTAGGTTAAGTTTTAAACCTCAGTGTTTTGAAAGCTAATGAGTTTGGAAATATTCGGTAGTATTATTTTGCGTGACCCTGGCAACAGACTAAGTTTGCACCTCTCGTTTTTTTACCACCCTTCATATACGTACATATGTAGATCGATGGCTTCAGAATCTCGAGTAATTCACGGTGCAAATCGGCCTGACCCATGACTTCGGAGCGTACATTTTATGTACACTTTATTGTCATAATTTCGAATAAGCATAATGGTATAAAATATAAGGCAACATATATGGTACTGACTGATTACATAATGTTTTAACTTTTCCTACTTAGGTAACTCACACATGAAATTTAAAAGCGACATGTTTCTCATGTTTTTAACTTTGATTTTTGGCACTTCATGACTTCAAACAGTACTCTTTGAGGAAGCGCATTCATTTCAGCAACTGGACGATATTTACTTCATTAAATTTTATTTCTAATGCCCATGACTTACTAACGACTAATTGTTAAAAAACTTGTGAAAAGTAGTCGAAGAATAAACTTAACGAACTAATGAGTTAAGACGCCGCTGCTTCTCCCCAAAATATCGCAATCGCCTATAAAAGAATTTTCTTTGAGCACCCAAACAGATGTGCGCTGAGATGTCCAGCGTGAGGACTAGTGGGTAGGGCACATTTTAAGGGAGTAGACTTGCCGTTATTTGTTTTTAACTCTTAAATTGATCTTGTTGGGGCTCGGACTCTGATAACATATAGGGTGGTTAAATTTGAAGGGCCGATGTTGATTTTGAANCATTCAAAATCGGCCCTTACAATTTAACCACCCTTTATTTACTAGCTAGCTGAAATGGATGGATTTTTCCTAAATGAACATTTTCTCACTTAAGTAAAGTCGAAAATTCTGCGTCGAGGAATGTTCCAATAACGTAACAAAGACAGTCAGAAAATTTACTTAATTCGGTTCATAACCAGAGCCCGGAATTTCACCCTTAAAATACTGTGAAGTCAGTCTCTTACATTATGTTTTAGTTCGATGTCTCCCTGATGATAACGTTATTGCTATCAGGAATACGCACTCAAATATGCACATTTCAGCAGACGCGTATTGTACTGATGAAAGGAATGTCTTCTCTCGAATCATTGTCAACGGAAATAATAATCAATTAGTATTCATGGAACACATTTTTCTCATACTTTCCCTCAATTTTCAGCTTGTGCAATGTATAAGCACTTATACTGCTCAGTGACTCGATTTGTAATCAAATTTATTCGAGCATAGGCCTCATATTGGGTGAGTTTACAAAACCAAATGAATGCAAATGAATATATGATAATTGGAACAAAGATCACTTCTCAGAGGTTTATTTAAATTGCAAACATGAAGATTGCCTAAGTTAGTTATGAATGAAGGAGACTTGAGTACACTATCACAGAACCATTTCAATCAACTATTATAATGCACTCATAGGCAGGCTACAGAATGAAGGTAAACGAAACTTATAGAAATGATATCCTTGAGCAATCCTGTCTGATTAATTTTCGTTTTCGAAGAGTCGCCCTTATGATTTTCTTGCAAACTCTCGTACATTATAGATTATCAATGTCGCTATCTTCCCTCCGAAAAATATCTTTGAGACCAAAGGAATACAATTTTCTTCGAATTTTTTAGTCATTTTGAAATGCTTGGTGAATACTGTGTCTTTACTGGTAAACTGAGGAGACTATTAGCTTCAACTGTCACTTTAATTTTCATGGTTTATTCTTTAAGCTGGGGGTTTATTAGTGCGCTAGTTGCGACGTGAATTAATTGATGCATGCGGTGCACTAAAGTTGACTGGTATGTTTATAAAAACGTAACTTTAAATGGCTAGTTCATTATGCACTGAGATTATTGATATACTTCGTTGCAAAGGGCGACATCGATTGAAAGTACAAGCTTAAGATCTTGCCTCGTTTATCTTTATACATTCAAAAGTCATGCTTTGGAATGGAGAAACCAATTTGCCAATCCTCAAAATTTTCTAACGAATGTCACCTGCTACCTCCCAATTAACGACTGCGCTCAAGCTCTCTAGGGAAATTAAATGCAAAACTAAGGAGAAAATTTTCATTCATTCAGAAAGATTCAGGATTTAGGTGAAACGAAACATTACTCAATAAGAAAAGCGTTTTTTTACAGAAAAAGCATATTGATATGCTAGTCAATACGTCAGAGTGCTCACGCACGCACGTTAGGGGTCATACGCGAACACAGTATTCCAAAAACGTTCGGGGACAGATGATGTACATACAGTGTGTTCGCTGCGCCACTGTGATTTTTCTCTAAAGTCCGACCTCAAAAACAATTAGAAATAACGTGGTAGCTCCCAATAGCGTGTACATTTTGATACTTTCGAATCAAGTTAACTTGCTGCGGAAGACAAATTTAACCTGCTCCGTTGGGAAAGTGGAGTAGTTTTATCTCAATTACGAAGATAATTGCACGGGGAGGGGTGACAGTTTTTTCTAACGACGGGTGACAGTTTCACGTTACCAGGGAGTACTTTCCCCGTAAAGGAAGTTCAAACCACACATTCCTCACCCCCCTCACCACGCCAGTGGCTGTAAGGCGTTGAAAACTCAACGGTAAAAAGTGTTAGAATTAATAAAGGTTCTTTTTAAATGCATTCTCGTTCGTTATCCGCTGTGAAAATTTAATGTCATGAGGGTAAAATCGACCCTAAAACGTCTCTCAAGCCACTTCTATTTTATTCAACTTAGGAGACGGTTTGGACTCGCAAAAAGTTTCCCTTTAAAATCGAGATCTATAGCGGAAGCTTCATAAATTACGCCTTGGACGAGCTATAGCGGCATTTTGTGAATGTAAATAACTTCTCATTTCCCCGGAGGGGCCGATGGTTTTCCCTTGGTAAATAATTAATAGTACTCAAGCCCCTAGCGAGCGGGCATTTCTAAGCTAGAAACAGAAAATCGTAAGGACACGTTTGCTCAAATTGGTTCTTTCATTTTGGCTCTGTCAGACCATGGAATTATATGTGAAAAGACCTACAGATTAGCATTCTAGTTATTTGTCGCTGAACGTACCTCTGCTAAGCGGTCGCCTGAATGGCTGTTATATTAGAGTTTAATTAGTTACATCCCTGAAAAATGCTTAGGAATAAATGTGTAGATTAAGTCTGGCATGCAGTTAAATTAGGCGGTTAATTAAATATTTTTTTTACGAATATTTTACGAGAATTAAGTATGTATATTGACATGTGCTTGAAATAATTTAGCTGATTGATCGTGTTAAATTTTTGGATTTCTCTTTGTTTGCAATATTAGATACTCTATGTAATGAGTATGTTAGACATAATACTCAAGGCTGTGAGATTTCTCATCTGTTTTTATCGTAGCACTATATAAAAAGAACAAAAATGAAAAAATTGGACTGCAACGAGCCTAACCTAACCCAAAACGCCACAACAAATCTTCAGCTTCGGGCTGGGCCTCGTTGTATTATATGGTCGATAATTTAAAAATTAAAATCTCAGACAAACTTTCAGGTTCTCATAGATTTCCGACGATTATGCAATATTTGATTAGAAGTTACAGTTCATGTATGAAAATTTATGTGGATCCTACATGGAAGATAATCGAGTGCTAAATGTAATCTGATGATAGAATAAATTCACTGCTAAACTTTATAGTATTATAAAACTTGATAGTATAGAAGGGCACATCCAATATTAGGCTTACCCGTTGAAAATGATAATCTTGATTTCGATTCAGGCTTTTATTAGCATGAACCATTTCATTAAGTGTTAAAGTTAATCAGGTGTTGAAGATAATTAGGTCATAAAGTTAGTCCGGTGCTGAAGTTAATCAGGTGTTGAAGATAATTAGGTGCAACAGTTAGTCCGGTGTTAAATTTGATTAGGTTGTGAAATTAATCAGGCGTTAAACTTAATTTAAAATAAAAGTTCACAGTGAAAATTCAACTCGAAACAACAGCGTTAGGCTGGCTTTTGCAACTGGTTTGCCAGATGCAGGTAAAAAATTCCGCACACTTACGTGAAAGCTTAACGGCAAGTACAAATAAATTAAGGCTAACCTTATTTTCAGCTTCGAAAAGGATTTGATCGACGACCGAGGCTTCATTTGAGAAAATTTTCCTCGACAGGCCTCAGACTTTCCCAGAATTTTAATTGGCTTTTGAGAGCTTTCAGAAGTTTAAATAACGTGTCAAGCAGATCTGCTTTTTTACGGGGTCTTGCTCCTAAAATTTGAATTATTTCGCGAGTTATTTAAACGTGATAAAATCCTTTTGGGAACGTTCATTTATTGATGACAGAAGCCAGTGACTGAGAGAAATATTATAATTTTCATCTATTTTCAAAATGGTACTGCGAACAAAGACTCAGACACAATATGCTTTTCGTTCTTTAGCTTATTTAGGACTCCCATGACGTGTAGTCACATATAGGTTTGAATGTTTTCCGCACGAGGTCGAAAAACAATCTGCCCGCAGGAATTCTTCAATATCTGAACGCGTAAGTTCGCGCACCCTTGAGCATGCACAAATGCACAAATTTGTGGTGGACTTCTGCTGACAAATTCACGCATGAAAGCATTTAGAAAATTCATGCATCTATAGTCGAAGCCTTTGAAGTCACCAAACCGCGTGAGTTTCATATTCAACTTGCATAACTGTACCGCAAGGTGTCAGGAGGTCACAGGGTAGCGTTCAAATGTGAAGTGAAGAGTGCTTAAGCGCCTAAATTCACTAGCAATATTTGACGTTTCTCACCGGCGTGGATGAAAATAAGTCGTACAAGAGCAGGTTATTCGATCGTTGAAGCGAGCTGTTCATCGTCCGAATCTGGAAGGTCCAATTTTATGCAAAGAATAGCCGTGTCCGTCACCTTGTTTTTCCCACGCGTG
This sequence comes from Orchestia grillus, assembly GCA_014899125.1. Classification (NCBI taxonomy): domain Eukaryota; kingdom Metazoa; phylum Arthropoda; class Malacostraca; order Amphipoda; family Talitridae; genus Orchestia; species Orchestia grillus. The sequence goes on from VOMN01034580.1 coordinate 10,742, forward strand.
AAAACATTTTAGACTATCAAACCAATCGACTCCGCATGTTTCAATTCATTTACTCGGCCAGTCTGAGTGGAGGAAGAATTCACAGGGAAAATTTTAGTTCATAGCCTTCCGCAAGTGTGTAAGTTTAGAATGAAATTGTCAATTAATTTGCTTCACTAGACAATTTGTTGGCACAACCGTCCACATTGGTAGGACAGGACTAGACATGAATTTCACAGATAATGGATGCTTGAATACGTTCATTTCAGTACGTGTGTTACTGTAAGGTGATTCATTTTTCTTAATTAGGAGCTGATATGAGTGTTTTTTATAGTTAATATATGAAAAAAATGACCCAGTTTTCCATATTGCTCACATTTCAACTTTTTATTTGAATAATGGAAACACTCATTCGAGATATCATCCAAATTCAGAGTTAAACGTGAATATCATTTCACACTTTTTGTTGTAAAAATGTATAAGATGTTCTGTTAAAAAATGTGAACAATTTTAAAACTTCACCCAATTTCGTACTTCGTTGACTGAAAAAGTAGTTTAAAATAAATTTTGATACTCAGGGAATGGACCATTAAATAACATTCGTTCTCTCGAACACGTTTGATTCATTTACTTGCGTGTACCTGCTACCTTTGAATGTAAGGAATAATTGACATGAAGGCTCCTATTCGTATTCGTTGATTTTGTGTTTTACATTATGTTCTCTTCCCCAACGGGACCGTAGGAAACGAATTTCAAACAACTAGAATGTCCAAAAAATTACGAATCAAAAGTAGAATTCCTTGAAACGGCAAAAGTATCGTTGGTCTTAGCGTAATTTTTTTGTGTATGTGAGAGTACAGAGAAATTAAACTTAAATTTTTTCTGTCCAATTCTTGTGGTGCGTTGTGAACTTGAAGCTAAATCCTCGACCCGCTTGAAGTTTTCCTGAAGCTCTCTATTGGTCAAAGAGTTCTGCATAAAAGTTTTATTGGCGTTTTGTAAGTGGACAGGAGCAAATGCAAAGATTTTTTCACTTCTTCAGTGCATTTTGGGGCATTCAAAGCCTTGTTAGTCGCGTTCTATTTGAAAGTTTCTCATCATGGAAGTCTTCATAGTTTTTTGAGAAACTACTCTTCCTGTCTCTTTGCTGGCTTTTTTGTTATGACCAACAAAATTTTACGTGATCGCCAGTAGCGAGTAAATTTAATTTTCATTCTTTCACGATCATTGAGCAAAAATTTTTTGAAGTTAAAATGAATATCTACCTGCCGACTGTTTCGATTTCTTCGTCCCGTTTGCGGTAAATTTTTGAACATCTGTCCAGCTGGTGTTATGTGGAACGTCACTCGTAAAAGTGCGGGGCGTTTTGTACTCGAAATCCTCAAATAAGACGTATGTAAATGTGTTAAACTTGTACGAGAGGTAGCGTTTATTAAAGAACTTTGTCGGAAGACAACTGCATCACTTCCCTCGAAGGCACAGTCTGGCGCAGACAGCAAAGTTCCCTTCATCTCTGATCACTGTAATGTCATCTTTGATCACTGTAATGTCATCTAGATGACTGCAATGTCATCTCTGATCACTGTAACGTCATCTATGATGACTGTAACGTCTGATAACTTTAATGTCTGTATCACCGGAGCGAAAGCGTGCTTAGCTTGCTAGTTATTTAATAACTCCATTCTTTACTCAACAGTCGTACGTTGAAAGACAAATAGAACCATGATATACACATGCGTAGATGTGGATGTCAATTCGCAAAACTACACACGGATATGTGCCCATGTGTCAATGATGTTTCATCTGTAAGTGAAGTTAATCCTCACGTAAAAAACGGCCAACGATTCTCGCTCACATTTCATCTCGTCAACACATCAGTGCCTAACTATTATATCTGACACGAATTTGTATTTAAAACGTGGTTCCATTCGTACAGATCGGTTAAGGAATTTCCCTTCGCCTGACTCTTCTGCCGTTGAGAAACTTTACTGCGGAAGACGTCCGCCCTGATTTCCTTCAATACATCATATTTCACAGAGAAATAAAAAAAAATTGTTATTGTTTTCCCGCGTTAAACACTGCGTTAGAAAGATATTGATTCAGAAACAACGCAACAAATTAAAGGAATATTTTCAGCATTTACGGTAGTAGTAGTAATCCATCTGTTGAAATGTCTCGTAGTCAGAGTAAGTTAAACTTTCGATTTAAATTCCGTAGACTTTTGTTACATGGAAATAAACTTCTTGGTTTAGTCTACGTTACCATTGAATTTTGGGACTGCTCTCATCAGTCAAGCTAATATTTTTTCAGAAGCAATCATGCTAAAGTAAAATTAAAATAAGCACTGAGGTAATCATTTTTATAATATTGATAGAAGACCTGTAGATTCTAGTATTCCGGGAATATTGTACACATAGTCTGCGTGAAGGCGGGAGATTTCTTTCGGGAGGGAGGTTCAGTTATTGGGAAACGCTCCCAGCATGCCGAACATTTTCCAGCTCCACAAAAGTCCACTGACTACAAACGCCGATTGTTCATGCCAGTACCGCGAGGCCCAAAAACGTTGATAAATTCCTATTCTCACGCAAACTCGGACCTTGAAAGGACTCGGTGGGGAATAGTCATCTAACTACAATATATTAAGCATAAACTTTAACGATGGTAAACAAGTATATATGAGCATTTGTGCAACTGATGGCTTACTCTTCCATATTTGTGCTTGATTTGAGGGAGGTCGTTTTTACGTTATTTATACAACTGGAAGCACAAGGTAATTGAAAAAAGAAGTTTACCAGAGCTTTGGAAATATCATTTGAGTAAGAATTAAAGATCTAAATGACAAGCATTTTAGACTGACGGAATTTTATTGTTATCCCCTGCCCGTAGCTAAAATGAAATGCGTTTACATCTAGGTTTAAGGTAGTTATTTTAATGTGTTTTGCAATAGGACTTCCAAGTTCTCACACACAAAACTCGGCGAGAAGCTTGCATACTTTCGTGCAGCCCTGCAGTGGGTTTTTGCTGCACGAAATGAAGCCTATCGTAC
>VOMN01034598.1:0-19300 GCA_014899125.1 Orchestia grillus
CAGCACGACACACACCAGCACGACACACACGCCAGCATGAACCCGTCAGTCGCTCCCACTACACGAGGTCGTGCCGCAAAAACAGGGCCCGGAAAAGACAGGCTCAAATTATCCAAGTTGGAATATTGGTCGCCGCTTCGCTGTCTAATCATTTGCCGCTGATCGGTCAAGTTCCCCTGTTCTTCAGTGTTACTTAAGTGCCCCCAATGTCCCGACTGGGTCTTCCTGTGAGGTGGGGCCCGTGGTGGTGGGAAGGGGCAGTGGGTGTTAATTATGTGGGCGTTGGGTCCTAATTGTGGGAACCCAACGGGGTACTAATTGTGAGGGCAAAGTGAGGTAATAATTGTGGGAACTCAGCGGGGTACTAATTGTGTGGGCCAGTGGGGTCCTAATTGTGGGAACCCAACGGGGTACTAATTGTGTGGGCCAGTGGGGTCCTAATTGTGTGGGGCCTAACGAGGCGCGCAGGGCCATAAATGTGTGAGGCGCATAAGGCGGAGTGAGTCCTAATTGCGTGAGCCTAATGGGGCCTTAATTGTGTGGGCCTGGTGGGCCCTCATTGTACTCGGCCCATTCCTTCAGAAGCTTTCTCCTCAACGAATTGTTCCTTTCGCACTCACTTCGTTTTTTAAACGTCATGCAGCGGTTGGGATTTAGACGGATTGCGCCTTTGAAATCGACTTTAGTAGCTCAGGTGTGTCGGGCATAGAGACTTCGTCTCATGAGCGTAGCGTTCGAGCACTTGTCCTTCGTGAGCGTGCCATTCGTGCACTTGTCCTTCGTGAGCGTGTCATTCGTGCACTTGTTATTCGTGAACATGCCATTCGTGCACTTGTGCTTCGTGAGCGTGCCATTTGTGCACTTGTGCTTCGTGAGCATGCCATTCGAGCGCTTGTTATTCGTGAGCGTGCCATTCGTGCACTTGTTAATGGCGAGCGTGCCATTCATGCACATGTTATTCGTGAGCGTGCCATTCGTGCACTTGTTATTTGTGAGCGTGCCATTCGTGCACTTGTTATTTGTGAGCGTGCCATTCGTGCACTTGTTATTTGTGAGCGTGCCATTCGTGCACTTGTTATTTGTGAGCGTGCCATTCGTGCACTTGTTATTTGTGAGCGTGCCATTCGTGCACTTGTTATTTGTGAGCGTGCCATTCGTGCACTTGTTATTTGTGAGCGTGCCATTCGTGCACTTGTTATTTGTGAGCGTGCCATTCGTGCACTTGTTATTTGTGAGCGTGCCATTCGTGCACTTGTTATTCGTGAGCGTGCCATTCGTGCACTTGTTATTCGTGAGCGTACCATTCGTGCACTTGTAATTCGTGAGCGCGTAAATTTTTGTGACGTTTCCGATTAATGTCGAATTCTTCTATCCAGCTCTGATAAGATTTTGGCTTGAATAACTTTTTTCCATGCCAGAAAATCCTCTTTACAGGCACTGGTAATTTGAATCAGTGCTATCTCATTGACGTCCACACTCACACTACAGTAATACTCGATCGTACCTGCTTGAAGCGAGTCCAAAGCACCAACAACCTGCACCGTTGGGGGGAGTCTACTAAGTCAATTTTAGCCTCGTAGTTTAAGTCCGTGATCACCTACACTGTTCTGCGTTGAGCAGTTGTGAATGAAGCTATCCAAATCCCCAGTTCAAATTATGCAATTGCCATGAGAAATTTGTAGCGTTTTCTCAAATATTTCGCGTTTTGATAAATCAATTGATGGAGAGAGTCAGAGATAAAGTTAAGAAAAAAAGTCATTGCTCCCAATTCCTAAAATACTAATGAGTGCAAGCTCTTTCCCTTATACGAGATCCACATATAAATAGAAAATATGAGTGTGAATTACTTCAAATGCAATATCGGGAATTCATGGCGTACGTAAATAAATGTACATTCTTTAATACCCAAGACAGATAGGTATACAAAGAGATACTAAATTTCATCAAGTGCATATAATTTTGGGTATTGCTTATTGAAGTTATATGGAATTCCGAATGCTTCAAAATTAGATGAATTAAGTAAAGTTTAACAGCCGCAACGAACGTCGCGCTGAGACGGGACAGGAGAGCCCTTGACCCCGGCGGCATCGTGATGTCAACACTAAATTGTACGTCAAATTGTTGGACGTCTTGGCAATTACATTGTCAATAATTTGCTTTCAAGAGCTCATTTAGACAAGTTTAACATAGTACAGTAATTTTTCTATAGTAGCAATGTATGGTGAAAACACACCAAAAAGAATTTCGCTGTATTTTCGCAATGCAATGCTCTGACGACGGCAGGAGCAAGTTTTCCGAAAGCTCAGCCTCTGCAGCCTCAACGTGTCTTTGGTTGAGTCTATGAACATAAATCATTGGCAACTAATTTAAACACATGCATGTCGACAGCACTAATCGAGAAGAGACCTCATGTCTGGTAGCTAGCAGATGTCAGTGTGAGATCCATAACACAAAGAAAAGTAAATTTCTGTTATATTGAATACCAATCACCATGCTTCTCGTTAACTCAAATTACGAACGTGCGGAGTGAAACCCTGCAGTTAACGCCTCATTGCTCTTTCAGTTTGACCTCACACTTTGAATTTACTCGACCGTCGATAACCGATAACAGTTTCATACGGATGATTTTCTGAGCTTCACTGCACCAACAAACTTCCGCAAATGCAATAACTTTCATTCTGATATCCTCTGTAGATGATGTTGCATTCGTTATTCGATAATAATATCGAGAAAAAAAATCGTGAATGGTCAGTGAAAAACTTGCAGCCACAGCAAACCGCAACGATTAGTTCCATTTTATCGGGAATGGAAATTTCTTGAAAGAAAGAAAGAAAAATCTTCCGTAATATTTTTTGTGGATATTCTATACACAACTTACTGAAAAGTAATGATCAAAAATAAAGCAGGAAATGGAAGTGACATAATACATAACTGACAGAGAAATTTTCCTTCCAAATGAGTCGTGCAATTGTGGCGACAGCGTGCATAATATACTGAGAAACAATCCCTTGAAATGAGCCCGACAAGAAATAATTCGATCGACTACTTGGTGAGGGACATGGATACCCCTGGAAATACGGCTGGAAATTGAAACGAACGTATCCAGGATACTACATCAAGAGACGTGAGTGGCTACTAGTCCATCAGCAGGCACGTTGATATCTGCAGGTAAGACTGGAACTTCATTCCATGGGCCGTAAGGAAATTAGATCTTCTATCTAATTTGAGGCAATTATGCAGAGCAGTCTTGATTCTTCTTCATTTCCTTCACATAAAAGAGGCGCGCCTAATCTGAGAAGAGGTTCTGTCGTTTGCCAGTGTAGGTTTGTGTTAATACAATCCTGTGAGCGCAACAATACGTGGAGCTTTGATGCACCTTTGAAGTTTAAATGAGGGACGCAGAATGTGTGTGTGTGTGTATGTGTGAGTATGCGTGTGTGTGTTTCGGCTATAACTTCACGCTGCAGCTTTGTTTATTACTGCACTAAAGTAGCACAGAGGGACGTGAATAATGGCAAGGTTAATGCGTTCCACTATTCCAGCTTGCGCTGCCCGGGTGGTTGCATTTAAACCCTTCCCGGGCAGGTTTTCTGCTGGTTAACGCGCAATTTTGGGGCGGCTTCATTAGCTCGAATATTTTACGAATTTACTCATGTGAAGTTGAAGAAATCGAGTTGGGTAAAAACCAAAGCTAACTCGTCCTGACCGGGGCAGGGACTGAAGCCCCTTCTGTTCGAAAAGAACTGGTTTTTAGTCATGATGATAAATTGATAGGAAGGAGCTTCTTTGAATTCTTGCCATTAGAAAGTTTAGGAGCCAAAGGATTATTATGCATGTGAGATCTAAGGAGTATGAAAAATTTCATGCCTAATGCGCAGCTTTTGAGGCAGTTGGGGCACCAACGCGGAGAATGTGTTGAAAAATTATTGGAAACTAAAGCGCATGGACAGTGAACTTTTCTTAGTGTTGAACTTTGCGAATTTTTCATTGTTTTTTTCGGAAATAATTTGTTGTCCGCTACGACAGCACTGACATTACAGTCGTCTTCTGCTTAGAGAGCTAGACCAGTTCCAACAAGCCTCCGCTTAACAGTCGTCCTCCGCATGCAGCGTTTTACAGGTTCCAACGAACAGTCGCTTTACAGTCAGTCTCCGTATAGAGCGGTGGTACCAACCAGTAGAAATATCAGGTGCGTAATACGAAAAATAGCTGTGTCATAAGAAGTAAATAGAGCGTGTTGAAAGAAGCACATGAAATGTTAATAGAACGTGTTAAAAGAAGCACATCAAACGTGTCAAAAGCAGCACATAGAGCGTGTTCAAGGCAGCACATAGAGCTTGTTCAAAGCAGTACATAGAGCGTGTCCAAAGCAGCACATAGAGCGTGTCCAAAGCAGCACATAGAGCGTGTCCAAAGAAACACATCAGAAGACGGAGCGGTCGCCGCTTGGGCCGATGTAGCACTCCGGGAGGAGGATGACTGCCTCTGCCTTTAAACCTTGGAATTAGTTCGGGTATCCCGTCCCAGGTCACACTGACGTGACGCCTTTTTAGGCATGTTGCATTCAACCTTCTTTTCTGAAGGGAAGAACACCGCCCGGAGACCTTTTGACTGAGAGGCGAGCACGCTACCACTTGTGCTACAGTGCCGTCTGACGCCTCCACAGGAGGCACCATCGAATGTTCTATGGCATACGCAGTGTATGGCAGTCACCCAACGCTCCAACAACGTTCACTTTCAACAAAAATCATGAAAGCCATGAAAATTATTACGTTAACATTGTTTGTTTTGATGAGTAAAGATGAAAGATCTACTCGAACAGCATGAGCAACAACTCGGAAAATTCGGTTTTCATTTTTTGGAAATACATTGGAATGAACAATCGTGTTTCTTAACGATTCGAGATTATAATTTTCCGGGAGATGAATCAGCTACTAAGAACTAACTACGGACAAAAAATAATATAAATAGAAAACGAACTATTTCATTAGACGATTAGGTCTTCCGTGAAAATCGAGAGGCTGTTCGACTCTCCAAAACACTGATGCGATTTTATCGCCTCTCGGAATGGAAAGATCGCTCGCAGAGACTCAAAACCCGAGAAATTCATAAGCCCTAAAGTTTCTCTCATTCGAGGATGTCCTTGATTAAAAATTACCGTCCGCACTAGAGGCACTGCAGAATTTCACTCAAGAGTTCACACGAGCGCTCTTGAAATGTCCGGTTAGTTCTGTGCTCCTCTTAAGATTTCATGGCCAAACGCTTTAAGAAAGTTGGCGTATTGCTTTAGAGCGAGAAGTGTGCGGAATTGGAGAGCCTGCTCTGAACAGCTCAAGAAGAACATCTTTGGATGCTTAAAAAAACAATGATCGTCCAAATCAGGAGACCATGCTACATTCGCCTCACGCAGGAGGCTGTTTCAGTGATGGTGTGGACTCACATATCGACAGCGAAAAATTTTGCTCGCGGCAGCACTGCAAAAATTGAAAGACGAGGATACAAGCGTAGAGAAACCACTCCAGGGCTTATTACGAGAGGTAATTTTCGATAAGGCCACTTCTCTTCCATTGACGTTCAAGAAGTCATTACAATTCGTACTGACATTAGGAGCTATTTCGATAAAATGGTGTCGCAGTAAGTACACAAAGAGTGTCACGGCCCGGCAAGTTGCGCCGTGTTCACATCCAGAAATTTCAATCTTGATTTATTAAAGCCCATTCTTAACCTCATCGGACAGAGGGGTGAAGTCTGTCTCAGACACCAGAGCTTAGCGTGTCTCAACGACCAGTGTGTGTGTGTGTGTGTGTGTTGTACGTGTGTGTGTGGTGTGTCCGTGTGTGTGTGTGTTGTACGTGTGTGTGTGTATGTGGTGTGTGCGTGCGTGTGTGTGTGTTGTACGAATGTGTGTGTATTTTGTACGTAAGGAGTTGCTCTGAAAACGTGAAATGCACTGAAATTTCCTCGAAAACTGTAAGTGCAGCAGCGGAGGTGATGTTTACCAAACTTTTAACATGATAAGAACATCTAGTATTAATTCCACGAGAAAAGTATATGTACCAACTTTATGAATATTTCACACACTCACAAATAAATTCTTCCATTTCTACAATGAATGTAATGCTAACAAAATTTTAGGATACCCAGTTGTACAACTGTGGGATGCTCAGTTGGGCAAACCTGAGACCAGTTGTACAAGTCTGGTATGCTCAGTTATACAAGTATGGGATCAGTTAAAAAAGTGTGGGATGCTCAGTTGTACAAACCTGGGACCAGTTGTACTGGTCTGGGACAAGTTATACAAGTCTGAACCAGTTTTACGAGTCTAGACCAGTTGTACAAGTCTGGGACCAGTTGTAGAAGCCTCGGACCAGTTGTAGAAGCCTCGGACCAGTTGTATAAGTCTGGGACCAGTTGTACAAATCTGGGACCAGTTGTACAAGTCTGGGACCAGTTATACAAGTCTAGAACCAGTTGTATAAGTCTGGGACCAGTTATACAAGTCTGGGACCAGTTGTACAAGTCTAGGACCAGTTGTATAAGTCTGGAACCAGTTGTATAAGTCTGGAACCAGCTATACAAGTCTGGGACCAGCTGTACAAGTCTGGCATGCTCAGTTGTACATGTTTGGAATCAGTTAAACAAGTATGGGACCAGTTGTACAACCCAGGGACCAATAGTGCAAGCTACTCTACCAGCCCCCCTCATCGACGCAGGTGATTCAGCATTGCGTGTTGTATGTATTGACAGGTGCGTTAGTCCAATACAATTTGAGCTTCTAAATTAGACAGAGTAATACCAGGCCATCCAGAACTTATTGGCTGCAGTTCCGATTTATTGACCGAGGAGGGAGCTGCTCATTGGAGGCAGGCGAGCTTGGGTAACAGGGTCAGATTAATTCACTCACGACTGGCCTAAGGGATTCCATTTGCTAATATTGAAGCGAGAACAGCTCACTGTTAGCGCAGATAATTATTGAGGGCAGGTCTACGTGAGTGCAATATCGATGTCTCAATGTTTATCTTCCTGGTGTCGATCCATCACGCGTTGTGAAAGCACTGGTCGTCCACGGCATGCACTTGTTGTGCTGGTCTCAAGCACGATTTGTGATGTGCTCGAAATGTGTTGTCAAATGTGTGTTTTTGGCTCAAAAACACGTATGTCAAGCAATAGAAACTACAAGTTTTGTACACAAATCTAATCGGGTATGAAACAAGTATGACGTACGGATGTGGTATTCAAGAATTACGTGTGTATTTATCTCATCGAGTATATGTGTTATGTGCCATTAAAAAGATGCTCATTTTTTGCTTATAAATTCGAATATTTTAAGACATTGGAGTTTGAAATTTCAATTCATTGAACAAGGCAGGCATAAAGTGAAAGCTACGAATAGCTTCGAAGATTGATTTACATGAAAAAATAACTTTAAAACAATAACCATAGCTTACGGAAGAAAAACCTTGTACAAGGAACAACGAAAATTACCATTAACTTTCATTGTTCTTTTTATCACGTTTTGCTGCAAAGAAGATGGAATGGTTGAATTCCGAATCTTTAGCTTTTTAGTGATAATATACCCTTTTCCGTAGGTACTTCCTTTTACCTCAAGCGTGAGATTCCCTCGGAACTCACGAATTGGCACTACCGCGGTCGAGTTAATTAGGTGCGGAGCGAGGAGACCGGGAAGCCTCTCCGTCCGTTTTTTAGGAAAGTAGGCAACATCGCTGATAGATACCCAATGCCTGCACTTCTGAAGATTGGATTTATTCCAACTTAATGCTTTTTATTCATATAAATTGATATCGACTTGACGCTTCACGCCTGGCGTGATCCTGAAGTCCCCCGTAAATTTGACGTTTACATTGCGAGTGGCGAGTGTAAAATACATACTGCAGTATAAAAATCCATGTTTTTTTCATTCAAACGTTTAATAAAACTTGCAAACTCCATAATAGGGAAAAATTCAGTTTACCGCTCCAAAGTAACTCAGGCGTAAAAGGTTAATTGGACACTTAATTGAGGTTAGGAATTCCTTGATTTATTACTTAATTGGTTGTCCATACTTAGTTGTTTGCAAAATTCTACCTTGTAACGGGCCCAGGGAGTTTTCAACATATGTAGCTTTAAATGCGATTATTCCTGCTGATGTGGACTCCTAAGCTGCTATTGGTGTCACCAAGAACTGAAGCATCAAAATTAATGTTGATTAACTTCAATTTTCATGGCATTCAATTTTTATTGAGGTTTTCTTTCGACTTCAAACAATGACAGGTATTTCTCTGTGACTTTTGTTCAGACAAAATTTCTGTCTATATTCTGTTCAGTAGAAGTTGCTAACTCCAGCTAGTCATCAACTCACAACAATTAAATTGCACACAGATATGTCAAAGCATTCCGTTCGTAGATAAAATAAATATATCCAATGATCGGCAACAGAAACCATTCAACTATTCTTTAGCATCGACCGAGCAGACTTGCCTCATTTCACAAGTTTGATCTCGCTTACGTTCATGTGCACATTACATAAAATTTTATTTATTTCATGCCTCATTGCTCCAATTTATGCTCAAAGATTTTAAAATACAAAGAAGCCAAGAACCAGTAATAATTTAGAGTAGTTTTTAGGTAGTGATTGAGGTAAACATCTTTCAGTAACGACCCATCTGCTCACCAAAATGTTTTTCCGAATTTTTGTAATGCACGTGTCCGTAATCGACCCGCTGTAGCTCGTTGACCATCCAATTGCCATATATTTACTGTGATGAAATTTGAAAGTGATAGTTTATTTTGAAAAGTCGTGGTAGATTGTCGTTCTTTCGTCAGTTTGGGATTTACTGATGAAAATGCGTTCTAGAGTACAGACGAAGTTCCATCGGATGCAAACCGATCGTTATTGGTAAGTAAGGAAAAACCAGATATCGATTTCAGTTCAACGATTCCTCTCTAATATTCAGAAAACTTTACATTTTTTGGCACTCTGCGCTAAATGATTCGCTCACAAACTATTTGCTTTGCTAATTGTTATAAATCGAAAGCTACTCGTTCTATTTCTGGTATATTTTGCTGAACTGGGAAGGTTGATAGCTTTTTTCATTCGAATTTCGTTTACTTGGAAATGAAAACAGAGCTCTTGTTAGATTACGTACATAAGCTTTTATAGATTCAAGCTGTACCTCCGTGAAAGACTTCTAGCCCATGAGGACACGTCACGAAGCAAGAAAATATTGCACGTCGATTGTTAAGTTAAGCTGTAACAGTAACTCTAACCATAAAATTGACGAAAACGTAATTGAAATTCTTCCATGATGCAAGAGTTTCCAGGATACGAAAGAGAAGCTACAAGCGATGATGCATGGTACGTGACGCATGGTGTGGTGTCCTGGAGACGATAGAGTGTCTACCAGCGGTTATAATTTCTACGTGATGCTTGAGTGTCCTGGATATGATAGAGTGTCTACCAGGGGTTATAATTTCTACAGGATGCATCGTGTGTCCTGGAACGATAGAGTGTCTACCAGCGGTTATAGTATTGACATGATGCACGGGTGTTCTGGATACGATAGAGTGTCTACCAGCGGTTATAATTTCTACATGATGCATGGGTGTCCTGGATAAGATAGAGTGTCTACCAGTGGTTATAATTTCTACATGATGTGAGAGTGTCCAGGATACGAAAGAGAAGCTACAAGCGATGATAATTTCTACGAGAGCCAAGAGTCTCCTGTTTATGTTGGAGAAGTTACCAGCGATGATAATTTCTACATGACACGAGGGTGTCCTGCATACGATAGAGAAGCTACAAACGATGAGTATTTCTAAATGATGCAGGGTGTGTCTTGAATACGATAGAGAGACTGCAAGCGATTATAATTTCTACATGGTCAATGGGTGCCCTGAATACGATAGAGAGGCTGTTAGCTGTACGATTTTTTCTGCACGACAGAGCAAGAAATAAAAACCTCTATTTATCTTGTTGGTATGTTGACTAAATCATCGAGGATCACAATTTTTGTTTCATATGATGTGATTTGTAAGCTTAATTTTAAGATTGTATCCTTTTTTCTAGAAAAATGCTACATGCGTTATATGGGGACTCGTTCATGAATAAACTGTTTTTTCTCATTTTTTCTTGGTACGGAATATAAATATTCGTGCCATTTTAGAGACAAATTACGGTATTTTAATTAAGTTCTAATTAAAAGTACAATCAACAGGTAGATTAATGGGAAGTTCCTTTTAAAGTAAATGAGTTTCATATTGAAAAGAAGTCGAATGTGTGATTAGTTTACTCGAATTCATATGAATGAATTTTTAGTTCACTTTCAGGTTTGTAAATTTCTGTTTCATATGAATGGAGCTCGCATTTCGGTCTATCGATTCGCATTTGATTTCAGTCAATTGAAATTTTCACATCGCTATTCTTTGATATATTAATAAGAAAGATAACTTACGCACTAAAACAAAATCTCGAAGCAATGTGCAAAACCATTAAAAAGAAAATTTTTTAAAAATATTCACAGTGGCACCGATCAATTCATTTCCTGTGTGAACTTATTGTAAATAAAGTAACTAGTGTTTGCTGAAAGAAATTTTGGTGTAACGACTGGGTGTGGAGTTTGTTTTTCTGAAACCTGCTGTAAAAAAGCGCTAAATTGAAACAAATATAGGAATTTGAAATTTTATCCTTTCCATCGGCGCCGAATACATATGAATACTTACAAATATGCGCGTATCATACCATATAAACGATTTACAAATAGAGATTTCGAATTCCCAGAACGAATAATGCGCTGTTAAAACAGCTGTAGAAAGGGTCTTAAATAACGTCGGTCATACTAAGACCTCAGACTGTTCAGCAGTCATAAAGTGATGCGTCTTATAGATCTTCATCACAAGACTGCATGGTTTCGAACAAAGAGCAGGGCTTGGTTTTATCATTGATCCCTTGCTAGAAGTTGCCAAATGAGTCAACGGTGTTGTGTTGGTGTCGCTCTAGTCTAGCCAGAGACAGGGTGTCCAGCAGGCCTCGCACCGAGTGTTCTGATATCACCTCAACTTCTCACCCCGTTGCGCTGCAGCGAACCTCAATAGGATCTGCAGCACAAACCCAATCGTTGCTTTGCACTCTTTTTTAATTCAAGTTTAATTTTTTCGCCGTCCCATCGATAATTTATTAACTATCCGACAGCGACATCAGCACTTGGGCGGCCAAAATTGTAGATGCTCCAGCGAAAAACTTGGACTGTGAACCCACTACCGTACCAATAAAGCTCTTTATTGATTTTCGTTTTTGTGATTACGTTTTTGATTATTAAATATTAATGAACCGTGATTTAAAAATCCTCATTTCTATATCGCATGCCCACGAGTGGGGTACATTCTGATTCTAGTTTTTTGTAATTTCTCATTGGATTGTTGTACTGGGTCCGACGTAAATTACTTGTGGTAAGTAAATGTTTCAAATGTTTTAAATAATTTCTAGTTTCACATAAAAGCGTTTCTCACTTAATTTTAGGGAACATCACAGACATGACCCGTGGGGCAGTGAAAGGATAGATCTTCCTGGAAGAACTGTTTCTCCACTCACACGTACAGAACTATTGTTATCACGAACGTCAATGAGAGGTTCTTGAACAAAGCATGATGAATGTATGCATCTTCTAGCACTGCAATCAGGCTGCTATAGAATCCCTTTCTTTGTTCTCAGTGAATGAAACTCTTTTGTCCTACAGTCCTAATTATATATATATACATATATACATATATATTGTACGCGCCCTTTAACACTTGATTGCGCGACGCGTTTCCTGTAGCGACCTTCTGAACAATGTTCACAGGGAGAGATTGTAATTGGAATCCTTTATTCATATTGTAGTTCATCCGATTCAATGTGCTCCATTGCTAACGTAACTGATGTTTCTGCTCTTCTACCTTCAAATACATTAGAAAAAATACACTATAGCTGCTAGCTGCGATATTGCTTTGACTAATAAATGAATTACGTGATCGTGAACTAAATTCCTCAGACTGCTCCCTTGTACTCCGGCATTTCACTCGCACCTTTCTTTTCCGGATACCCAGACCTTCTTTACATCTTCAGATCCATTCCTACGGGGCTGTAATTGGCACACCGTTAGTAGCAGCTGCACCTCTCTGTGTAGTCCACACACTTTCATGTCCCAATTATGCGCGTCTTCTCTTGGAAGCTTTTTATTACTTTCTCTTCTGTGCTACAGGTTTGACTCCTCTGCAGTTGCGTTTACTTTAGTTCTCTATGTTGGTACTCCATGATGGTACTCCATGTTGGTACTCCATGTTGGTACTCCATGTTAGTACTTTTACTCTGTCATGGGAGAACGCAGTCTATCTGCAAAGGCTTTGAACAAAATATCAATGAATTATGTGCACCAGAAAAAATAACAGGAAGTGGATATCCCTGTTCGACGTACAGGTGTCATACAAAAAAAAACGAACCCTCTCTTTCAAAGTATATAATATGCTAACTTATTAACCGGTTTTAATGGTATTTTTTTCGTTTAATGCAGAAATTTATTTTCAACTGCAAAAGAGGAATGAGAAACGTTAAATTAAAAAATAAATAAAATATATAATAAAATAAAAAGGACCATAAGATACTATTTGACCTGCCGGCCATCCCCGTGGAGGCATGTCTTACAGTTGTCTCTCACCTTCCTCATCGCCCTCTTATCGTGAGGGGGTTGTTCGTTAGCGCGTCAAATTCAGCACTAATACGGTGTTTTAACTCTTCTAAAGTTTGTGGTGGGGATGTGTAAACGTTTGATTTTACATGACGCATGAAAAAGTCAAAGGGTGTCAAGTCCGGTGACCTAGGGGGCCAATCTAACTGAAATCCCATAGCTATCATTCTCCCTGGAAAGATGATTTGCCAATAATTCTTTACAATTATAGTCCAATAACAAGGTGCTCCACCTTGCATCCACCAAGTTTCGTTGAACAGATCACCATAGCTGATTACGAGTTCTGGGATTATTATTTCTCTTGGCAATTGAATTCACGGAGGAATAATTCACGACGAAACTTCGCTGGTTCTTTATAAGCTGCTTTTTGGTGTGTAGATTAAATCTGTTTCGAATTAAATGCCAATGATATTTTTATGTACGATGGTATTAGTGATACGGGAAACCACTATTGAAAGGGTTGTTTTTTGGGATAACCTGTATATAATCTGGAGCAAGAAAAATATTTTTATTAACTAAGTTAATATCTATTAATTAAGCGGCTCAAGTTAGGATGATAGTACAGCGAGGTAATCGAAAATATTATTTGACTTCAATTGGATTTAGAATAATAGGGATAGGACTAGTCGAAATTTGAAATAGAATATTCAATTTACCTATTTATCCATCCATCTATATAATACTAAGCCTGAGGTCATATTGTTTGTTGACGAGTTAGTGTGCTTGTTTGCAAGCCTTCCACACCCTTACATATGTAGGTCAGAAATTCAGAGTTTATCTCTCTTGAATTATATAAGTGTTTTCCATCGTATCATAGTTATAGAGTTCATTGGGGCTGTAGTGAATGAACTCATTTCTTTGACTTTGAATATTTGTTAGGAAACAAAGGAGAATCATAAGAGGCTCGAACGGGACTTTAAATGTTGACCCAGTGGGTTACTCGTGGTCTAGTTTAAATTTAAAATAGCCTTAAGATGAACAGCAACAAATTTTCCTTGACTGATCAGGTATCCTAGATAAGCAAGTGAGACTATCACAACAAAATTTTAAAGACTTAATATTTCAGGTTAAAAAAATTCTCTGATTAAGCTCATATCCTATAGATACGCAAGCAAGACTATCAAAACAAATAATTTCACCCCTATATATCCCTAATTACAGAAAAAAGTCTCTTGTTTGCACAGGTATACTGGATTCATTAGAGAAACTATATGAACAAAAAATTCACCAGGAAACCCCGGAAATTAAATAAAAAGTCCCTTCTTCGAGCAGGTGACCTGAATACGCGCGAGAAACTATATGAGCAAAAAAATTCATCAATAAATATCCCAAATTAAAGCAAAAGGTCTCTTGTTTGAGCAGGTATCCTGGATACGCAAGAGGGACTACCAGCTACTCACGGTCGGGCTCAAGACTCACAGCATGGACGATCGCTTCACCATCAACTATGTGCACTGGGTGAGCTCAGTTTAATGGCCAAATATTCTATTTCATTTCTTCAAACGCTAATTTTAACTGTTTTTCTGATGTCCTTCAATTAGGTGAAGTACTGACTATTTTAATCGTACAAGGTGTCCACTAGAGAAGGTGTCCTTTAATCGTACAAGGTGTCCACCTTGTCCACTAATCGTACAAGGTGCCCCTTGTCTGCAAGGCCGCTACGAATAGAGAGTATAAGATGGAAACTGATCTTTATAACAGCTTTTATCTACGATACAAAATAATTACTATGTAAGCTACGAAATATTTCACGTCAATTGAGAAAAGAAACCAATTAGTAAATATTTCACAAACTTTCATTAGTATGCAGATTTATGCATACAGCCGAAAAGTTTAAAATCGCTCTGATATGTTGCTTGTTTGTACACGAGTATACTATTTGAACTTATACGGTATGTATCAAAAGATTTTCATATCAATAGGAAGTGCATCCATTTGCCTAATGCGTCTAAAAGAACGTAGGCTCAGTGAGCAGAATACGCCTCCCAGGACCCTCGCCTCCCACCACATGCCCGCATTTAAGTAAAATTTTAGGGGCGTCAGCTTGTCCAACAACCCTGCAAAAATATGAGTCCAGTTGACTCACTTTCTGAGTTTTCTCTTGTCCAAAAATAAATTCACTTTGTGAATCACATCGGCCCAATTTTCTTTCAGGGGGTGAAGATGACTCACTTTTTACGTCATCTGAGGCACCATAATAAAGTCTCGGGAAATTAAAACCCACATTTCGAGTAGAACTCAGAGCTCCGAATCACGACGACCCAACGAATTTTCCAGAGTACACAGCGCGGAAAGCATCAATTCAAACTGCGTAGACCCGAACCTGCTCTTCATTTTCGATGTCTTCAGCGCCGATGCCAATGCGTCGCGTCGGAAACGATTATTTTCCGTAACCCACCATTATCTGCTCGCTTATTTCTGTCCCTGAATGTTCTGGTGTTTGTTTCCCCTACGCCTGATATGTCAGACACGTACGAAGCTTTCCAAAGCTTATACTGTTTTGAAGCCAATTCAGGAAACAATCGTAGCCCTGTAAACTGAATGATCGTTGCCCGTAAACTGAACGATCGTTGCCCCATAAACTGAAAGATCGTTGCCCCGTAAACTGAACGATTGTTGCCCCATAAACTGAACGATCGTTGCCCCGTAAACTGAACGATCGCTGCCCGTAAACCGAACGATCGTTGCCCGTAAACTGAACGATGGTTTTCTCAATGACGCGTTGAAAAAGGTTTCACCGCCATGTCGTCGGTAAGGTGCACCAAGCTGAAGAAGATAGCTCTTTTACAGACACAGCGCTAGGCACGCTCGAATTTTCTGATGAAAAGACACCACGCGTCCTCATAAGAGGGCACTCTTTTTTGTATTTTATACAAAAAGAAGGCACTTTTGTATTTTATACAAAAAAGGACGTTTCAAGGAACGAAAGCCTGCATCTGAAATGCTGTGAGAAATTTTCCTGAAGTGAAATTGCAGGAAGGCGAAGTAAAGCGCGTAAATTATCACAATTTGTTACCGCTCCACATGATATTTGTTTGGCTTATTAGTCACAGGTAAACGTAACGAGTTTCCGGTAAGATAAGGAATTAGAGGCTTGAACTTTAGTCTAGGTAGGACTAACGGTTTCCCCCCCAGGACTGGCAGCTGCACATCCGCTACGTGCAGCCGAGGGACGCCGGCACCTACGAGTGCCAGGTGTCGTCCCATCCCCCCACCTCCCTCTTCCTACACCTCGAGGTGGTAGGTGAGTGTCTCGTGGTAGGTGAGTGTCTCGTGGTAGGTGAGTGTCTGGTGGTAGNAGGTGAGTGCTTCGTGGTAGGTGAGTGTCTCGTGGTAGGTGAGTGTCCCGTGGTAGGTGAGTGTCTCGTGTTAGGTGAGTGTCTGGTAATAGGTGGGTGAGTATTTTTGTGAAACGGTAGTTTTGATTAACATTCAACTCTTTAGCATTAATAAAGAATTTTCGTGTTCAAGAGTTTTCATTCCAAGGGATTTTGCAGGAGTGATTAACTCTATGGAATGGAACTTAAATTCAATAGCCAATGAGAAATATTTCCACTCATAAAAGCCAAATCCTGAAACTCTTCACTACATTCAACATCTTCCTACCTCATTCCGGGGCCCCTTGTCTAAAAGGAAGAGAGCGGGACTTCAATTATTTAAAAAACATTTCAATAATTTAAGGACTATGCACACCATACCTGGAGGGAGCTTGGTGAAATGGGCACATTTCAGTGAGGCAAAGTCATAATATTTTTATTATCAATCGACAGATAAGAACTTATTTCAGCCCTTCTTTTTTTATCATCGTCGTATTCGCCAATGCAATCAGTTTTGTCATAGATGAGATGACTCGAATTAAATACATACTTAACTTGAGTATAGTCTGCTGCTGAAGTTTACATATGCAAATCAGAAGTAAAAATGCATTTTTTCTAACCCCTAAAGGAATTTAAAAATATTTTAATTAGCGGAACAAATGATAAGGTCGCTGAAACCAACACCGCTTGGTTCGAACGCTGTATTTTTTTCCGTAGCCGAAGCCAAATCGTTTGACGGTCCTTCATAACGACAATCGGACTTGGATTTGTCGATCCCAAGTTCCCGGTCGTAAAGATAAATTTGGCAAGGGAACCTCATGGCATTAGGCGCTCTAGCCGAGCCATTCCATGAGGGAGCCGAGCGCCGAGTTGGTTCCTAGAGAGCATCTAGATAAAGGAACAAGGAAATTTTTTTTCCGAGGGCTCCGAGTTTCTGAAGCTGCGGAAGGAATTTCAAACCAACAGCAAAGTTCACTCGGCACTCAGAATTGGGGAGGGGTTGCGAAGCAAGTCTCTTCGCCTTCTGGGGTCAAGAATTGGGGAAGAAAGGCTTGAGGAACTGCTATTGAGAGCTATGAGATGGGGAATTGAGGCCGAGATGCACAGAAGATCTCAGGGGGAGGTCACGGGGTAAGGGAGGTCTTGGGAACTGATAAGCAAATGCCAGAGCGGCTGGAATTATAGAAAGGGCGACGGGCTGGAATCCAGAGCCAATGACAGACGGTCCTCTTTCTCTTGGCTGCGAGCAAAAGCCTTTCCGGCCGGCTTGCAGGGCTCGGCTTGTAAAGTTCTGTGTACTTTTATTCTTCAGCTTTTGTGGAAATTGCTGAGCGGAGTTCGGTAAAGATCCAGCTTCGAAAGGAACAAATTTGCTGCACTTGTGTGGTTGGAATTTAATGCCCTCCGCCAAGAAAACTCGTCGTCTACGTTGAGAGATGCGCCGTAATTGTAAGAGAAGCCTTTCAAGCAGTCACTGCAAATTTCTTTAAGAAATTCGCACAAGTTCATGACCTTTCGTAATACGACAACAGGTGTATTTTTTTCATGTAATACAAAAGCGAGACTTCAAATTTGACTCAAAATTATACTCCTTTTCCCGCTCTCTCACCTGAGAGGAAAATTCATTGAACCAAATTTTGTCTTCCGCTCCTTGCGGCTGTCAATATTCTTCCCCACCCAAACTTAGTAAATTTTTATTCAATTCATGTCATTTCGAACAAAATGGAGCGAGTCTAAAAAATCCTTTCCATTTGGCAATCAAATACACAACAGATTTTCTTCCAAATGAAATAAAAATTTAGTAGCGCAAGTAGAAACCACTCAAGATATTACGCAGATCATTTTACAGCGTCTTTAGAGGTGTTGAAGTGTTCTTTATATTTTGTACACTTTTTTAAGGCGTGAAAATGCTATCGACTGTCAGAAAAAATGAATGTAATACTCCTGACTGCAACCATACCATTCAAATACAGCGCATGTAATTTTATGATGAGCCGACCGGAGCAATTTCAGAGAACTTGTATTGTACATGTTCAAAATACAGCTACTTATTGTTTAACGAATTGTTCAATATTGTTCAATGAATTTGGTTAGTATTAAATTAACGATGCAAGTAAGAACGCTCTCCCTGCTAGTTTCTACAAGAGATGGACACACAGACCCTACCAATGCACGCTAGCTTATGAGGTCGAATTCGATGTACCTGCACAGACTGGCGTGCAGATGCGGCCATGAGATCAGACGCTCTGAGTTCATAACTGTCGGTACGGGGCCACTGGCGCTGCATGTGTTGAGGTCATTTAATAATCATCATGGTGTTCACGTATTCCTCATGGTGTTCACGTATTCCTCATGGTGTTCACGTATTCCTCATGGTGTTCTCATATTCCTCATGGTGTTCACGTATTCCTCATGGTGTTCACATATTCCTCATTGTGTTCACATATTCCTTACTCAAAATTCAACAAATTAGATTTGCTCTCTCTAAAATACAGCCTGGCTGCTTTCATCTGCATAACCTACGTAGTTGCTCTTATTCTGCCATCCCTCATCATAGTTACTCTTATTCTGGCATCTCTCTCTATAGTTACTCTTATTCTGTCATCCCTCATCATAGTTACTCTTATTCTGTCATCTCTCTCTATAGTTGCTCTTATTCTGCCATCCCTCATCATACATAGTTACTCTTAGTCTGGCATCTCTCATAAAATCCAACTTATTGAGATACTAAAACTATTTCTTCTTCCGCTCCTTCTTCACACAGCTCTCCTAAGTTGTCTTCTCCTTCAATAATTGGGTTGTACCTTTTCTAAGAGAGCCACTGATTTATTCCGTTCTGCAGCTAAGGCAGGCCAAAAATTTCCGTTCCAAGGAAGCAGCACAAGTTTCTTTTGCGACGTTAAACGAATATTTGCATGGATAGAAATATTGGGCGAACTTTGGCAGCAACTTCGGCGAATTCTGTGGCTGTGGCACGTCTTACTGACACAAACTTTCCTAGCTTCCCGTGAGTCATTCTTGTCGCCGGCCGCAGTATGATATAAACGTATAGATATATAAGTACAGTTCCCTCAATATCGCTGCTCCCAACTCCTAACGAAAACTCTTTCCGTAACACTCATATTTTCATTTATTTTTCGGTTTGCTTTTCTTTTTTCATAACCCACCCAACCAGACGTCAGGTTTAGCCTCAAAGTGAGGGTGCTGGATCAGATGGTCGTAAAATTCCACAAAAATTGTCCAATCTACACATGCAAACCTGAT
>VOMN01034599.1:0-27015 GCA_014899125.1 Orchestia grillus
AAAATCAAAAGTCCTCCCGATAATACGTAAGGACCTAAATTATTTGTGGGCAATTTTGTTTTCAAATTTGCTCATCTCAAACATTAAACAGCCAGTATCTAAAAAAAAACATTATTTTTCGCAAACTTTCATTCAACCAAAAGCGTTTAGTTTGCTACTTTATGGAAGGGGTGAAATTTTGTACCTCTTCTTCCCTAACACCTTGTATACCTGTTTGCTTGTCACAAAGAAGACATGAATCTTTCTTTGATTTGCCGATGACAGGATCAAGTGTATGTCGATTTTAGCGCTTTAAAGTGATCTTATGTAATGTTTTGTGAAACACATGTTAAGCGTTGAATCAAACCTTGGCAGTCGCGCAAACAGCACGCAGCATTGCTTGGCTGATGTCCCAAGAGAGTCCGGGTATTCCTCTAGCTCAAAAAATCTTAATTATTATTGTACCAAAGGGAAAACTTGAAGCCCGGACTGAGGTGCCCCCGTAGAAATCAAAGGTGCAACGAGTGGTCTGTACTCTGTGTTCCTTATCTTCTCTACCTTATCTTGGTGTTTCTATGCGCAGGGAATCCTGTGTGGGAACTCACCAGTGCCTATATTCTACATTCCTTTAATCCGTGCCAAATGGTCTCTTTTTTTCGCTCATTTTAGATCGCTTTGGAAGTGGCTAGGGAGCCATTGACTAATTAGCTAATAATAATTGTGGTGCAGGTGTTGCCCCGATGGCAAGCGGTCCCTCATCAATTTCCCAAGGGCCTCGCCAAGCTGGTGCGACGCGGAGTGCCGGAGGCGCTGAGGGGGGAGGTGTGGCAGCTACTGGCTGGCTGTGCCAACGACATCACCATGATGGAGAACTACAGGATACTGCTCACCAAGGTGAGGGGTGAGGTCCACAACTACAGGCTACTGCTCACCAAGGTGAGGCGTGGGGTCCACAACTACAGGCTACTGCTCACCAGGGTGAGGGGTGGGGTCCACAACTACAGGCTACTGCTCACCAGGGTGAGGGGTGGGGTCCACAACTACAGGATACTGCTCACCAAGGTGAGGGGTGAGGTCCACAACTACAGGATGTTTCACTTTTGGCCTTTCAAAGAAGTATTTGATCATTACTATCTTATTTACTTATGCTGGCTTTATATTGTCCAAATTATTTTCGCAGTGGTTCTTCTCGTTTCTTTAAAAAGTTGCGGGCCATAGACCGAATACTTCTAACGTGTACGTAGTAATGCTTAGAATGAAGGTGTTGTTCCCTCAGGAGTGCGAGAGCGACCAGGTGATCATGCGAGACATTCACCGCACGTTCCCAGCTCACGAGTTCTTCAAGGAGTCGGGCGGTGGCGGGCAAGATGCGCTCTATAAGATCAGCCGAGCTTACGCCGTGTACGACGAGGAGCTCGCCTACTGCCAGGGGCTGTCATTCCTGGCCGCCGCTCTTCTCCTTCATGTGAGACGCTCGCTAGTTCTTCAGTTGTAGGTCCATTGGGCTGCTCTTTTATGGGCTGCGTTGTGCTTGTAATGATCTCGTGAATAAGTGGATACTTCTAATGTGAAACGTTCGCCTTGTAGTCTGAGCTACTGAAGCGCTAGCAAATCCGTGTTCTACTACCAGCACCACTACTATCACCACTATTACTGCTCTTCACTTACGTGCACTTGCGTGTCAGTGTACCAAGTTTCTCAACAGTAGGCCTACCTTGCAGCAGGGTAGACCAAATGTTCGAACATTTCCTATGGGCCACTTCTGTTTAACCATTGTAAATTGAGCAGATGCCGGAGGAGCAGGCTTTTTGTCTGCTGGTGAAGATCATGTCGGACTACGGCTTCAGGGAGCTCTTCAAGGACGGTTTCGAGGTGCTGCACCTGCGCTTCTATCAGCTCGACCGTCTCATGGAGGTAGAGCTCTACATTCAGTGCTGAAGTATGGCTAGTTCTTTTTCGAGAGAGTATCCTCCAATGACGAATAACTGATCAAGGATAGAAAAATTTCGTTGTGTGTGCTGCATTGTTGGCGCTTTATTTATGTGTTGTTTTTAGTGTGTGTAGCACGTAATACTTTTCTTGAGAATTGTACCTACTGTATTATGATAGTTTTCTACTCGTATTATTGTTCACGATCTTATTTTTTTTATGCTAGTAGCCATAATTGTGTGCTTCCTTTGAAGGGAATCAAAAATACAAAAAGTTCCAAGGCTTGTGCAATATTTTCTCCAAAAATGGTAAGAATGAAAAAAATGACAGTTATCGATATTTCTATGATTCATCAGTTTCAAGTAGGGTTTATTACGGGTAACCTATTTTTTCTCCCAACACCTGTCATAACTCCAACGATTTTGAAAAAGATTTTGATTCAAGTCGCTCTGACTGAGAACTAGCTGCAATGTCCTAGTCCTTTCGCACCACAGGCCGTAGGGTTAGCTTAGTTAAGTTTATTTATCCTATGCTATGGGGACTGACGACCCCAGAAGGACACTGTTATGGTTACCTCAGCTCTAGATAAGCCTTTGGGACTTCTATCTTTCGTTCCCAGTTTGCTTCTTTCCTTTTTGCTTTACCTGTGGTCCGCCGTGATCAACGTAGATAACCTGAGTAACTTATACACCGTGGAGATCAATGTAGAAATCAAGTGGAACTGTGTAGGTGATGCGGCAGCTGTGGCCAGCGTCCGCACTTCTGTGAGGCGGACAATACATTTTCCGTTTTATTTTTGGTTTGCCTTTTCTCTTGTTTCAGTGCTGAAAGGTGAGTCAAAGTTTTAAATCGTTTACTTTTGAAGATGTTCCCATAGATTCTTCTTTTCATTCATCTTTTTACCGTACGTGTAAAATTATTTTCTAGTGATACTGACGTCAAATGAAAATATTGTTCGTGTTGATCCACTAATGAACGTACGAGGCCCTTCTCTGATAGAGCAGTTGCCCTCCTGAAATACGAGCCAAAATTCCCCAGCGTGACAACGTTGTCTCTGTGTTTTTGGTTCAAGGAACATGTGAACGACGTGCACAGCCACTTCCGTGAGCTGGGCGTGGCCGTGCACATGTTCGCCAGTCAATGGCTGCTCACGCTCTTCACCACCAAGTTCCCGCTGCTGATGGTCTTCCGGTACCTCGACCTCTTCCTGCTGGTGGGCTTCGACTCCGTGTTCCAGGTGGCCATCGCGCTGCTCACGGTGAGGCTGCGGCACGACATCGAGCTCGCGCTCATCAGGTACCGTGTAATTTGATATGTTCTCCGTGCATAGTGAGACTTTTGGGAATTTAAATTCTTAGGAATTACTATCAACAGTTAACTGTAGGTCTTTTCGCTTCCAATGAGCAAGCAGCCTCTCTTCTCATTCATTTAGCACGAAAAAACGAGCCCCGTGGCTTGGGCTTATTTAATAGAATTATACCCTGTTAACTTCAGGCTCTAAGTCCTGTAAAATAAAGTAGTGGTATGGTCTCAGGGACTATAAGTGTCCTTGTAACTATGCAAGACTGGTACGTGCCTCACTACACCCTGGTGCGCTGAACACTCCAGCTCTTGTAGCGTAGTGCAGCCAGCACCGACTCGCTCCTCAGCCTCGCGCTACCACGCCAGACTGAGGCGAGGGTCGTCGCACTCGCTCTCAATATTTTATCCTTTCACAAGCGGATCCGTTTCTTACTACGTTCAATCTTTGAGGTCAATGTTTAGTTAAGTTTCTCCGTCGTAAATGAAGCGTATAAACTTTTCACTGTGGGTTCTGATTTTATAATCCGTAATAAAAGGCATTGTAAGGTAACCTACGTTCACTATATTTACGTAGCTGGGCTTTTGTGTCCTTTGTATCCAAATTTTGTACTTAACTCTAGAGTTCATGAGAATATGTTGGCTCACATAGTCACATAGTAAGTGATAACTGAAGAAAGGCGTTGAGTTTTTCTTTCATATTTGCATCTCTGCTGCGCGCCAAATAAATCAAGATCGGTTAAGAATCGCTTGTGCTATGGCGCGGCAATAGTACTGCACTCAAGTGATGTTTGCTGTGTGGCTGCTGGGATCTGCAGAGCTGGTATGGTTCTCGCAGTACTTTCAATGTGCATCCATTTCCTGAAGAAGGCAGCGTGCAATATTTGACAGAGCAGTTGTTCATTAATGTCCTTACAACAAATAATGAGAGTAACTTGAAAAGGTATAAATGTCACAATGCACTAATGAGGGAATTTGTTGCAGATGTCCCGCAAGGAGCTCGTTGCCCTGGACTTCGAAGGAGTTCTCAAGTTCTTCCGCGTGTCTCTGCCCAAAAAGTATCGCACGGAAGAGGCCGTGCATCAGCTCTTCAAGCTTGCAAACTCTATCAAAGTCAAGAAGCTGGAGAAGTACCAGAGAGAATATGTATTGATTAAGGGTAAGTTTACCTCTAAACTATCGCTGCAGCTGATAAAATCCGTGCTTGTATGAGTCACTTGTCAAGTGCGAACCTTGTAGTTCCAGAGGAGTTGCGTGCTGTATTTACTGTACTCAAGTTTTTTAATGTCGATAGTAGTGTTTGGAAAGAATGAATATTCTGAGATATACTAGTATGTACTGTGAATTTGTCCAAAAGCTATCCTATTGTTCGACAAATTACTTGTGAAAACGTAGTCCATTGAGGAACTTTTCCGTTTTGAATTTTATTACGTCTATTCAAATGCAAAGTTTAGTTTGATCATGATGTTTTTACAGCATTTAATTGATTAAGACATGTGGCTCGATTGTTGAGTGTGGGTCAACACGTACAACTAGTGGTATATTAAATCGGTGCATTCGATACTAGTTAACAGCTTACGTACGAAGAATACGTTTCGAACCAAAGAGGCGTTGTGTATCCAGTAGACTTGCACGGGCAGTGAAAGGTTGCCATTTGCCTGTCATCTACACACATCAGCAGACCTCCTCTTCTGTTATAGACAGGTATGGTGAGCAGCTATTTCACGTGTTGCTCGGAGCTCTGTACCCTCGAGCCTGTCCAAACGTTTGGGGACGTATTCAATTATCTTCTCCAATGAAATATAAGTAATCGTCGGAATGATTTGTAAAGTTTTGTTCAGTTTTTCATGGATACAGTGAATGGATTTCGTTCTTGACATGTTGCATCATAAATGAAATTCGAAGCAGATGTAGGGAAGTTTGCAAATGTAATCGTACTAGGACTCGGGGGAGAAAGGTTGTGGCAAATTTTAAAGTTAGCAAAGCTTCCTTCTTTCAATTTAGCTGTTCCTTTCTCATGCCTCCGTATGCATAAGTTTAGGGCTGGAAATGTGATAGCTGTCCTTTTAGATTACGTTTCTCTCCTTTTGTTGTCAGTAAATAATCGTTTGTTAAGTGGCAGTTAGCGAAAACTGTTCAATTTCAGCATGAAAGACACATGTGCATGCAACTACATGACGCTTTAACTTTATGACTGAAATTTAAATTTGTGAGGCATTTGGACGTATCAGCCCACCTTATGGGAATCCTAAAGCTAATCTACAAACAAGAGTTCATGGAGAAAGAAATTGTTCTGGCTCGGCACAAAAATGTGACGTTACAGTCCATTGGCGCCGTTGACTCCCTGCTGGACGTCAAGTATTGAACCGATAACTTATGTTTCTCACTATGTAGGCTAACACGTTCCCTGCGTTAGACTGCTTCGTAGTTAGGTTGTTCCATAGTTAAGTTAGGTTTCAATTCGGTGACACTTTCTGTTCTGAAGTTAGACGTGCTCCCTTCTTGTTCGCTTTTTCTCTTTACTCGGAAAAACGGATTTCATCATTTAATTATTCAAATATGAAGGTTTTCTTTCAACGCAACCAGAATATGACTGTTGACTTACAAGCAAACCATTACCCAACAGTAGACTGAATTGTTTCATTGGTACACCCGTGGCCCAATACGAGGGGAACGTGTTAAAATCTTAGTCGGAGTCTCCTGTGCTATGCAACTGTAGAAGCGCATTCACCTTGTTAACAGGAGTCTGTTTTGGGCAGAGCGTGAGAGCGGCGAGAGTGTGGCCGAGCGTCTAGAGCAGGAGAACAAGCGTCTCTTGGAGGAGAAGCTGCGCCTCGACGCTGAAAATGACATCCTCGCTCGGCGCATTGATCAGGTCTGGTAACTTATGGGCCCCTTGCACGATCAGTCAATGTCTGGGGATAGTGTTGGGAGACACCGAATGCTGAATGGGCTGAATGCTGAATTATGGAGTCAGATGGAAAGTCAAGGGACTGAGCAGTCTCTAGACTGTGACCTGACTCCTGAATAGAGGGCAAATTCAGCATTCGTTGCCCATATTAGAGTGCCTTCCGACATTAGTTGATCGTATGAACGACCCGTTAAATTCAAGTTTGTGTGCGAGTTTTGGGTCTATTGTTCCGAGTTATTGCTTTTATATAATTGATCTCACCTTTTTTGAAGGCATGTTTCTTTGCTCAGCGTATCAATATTGCAGATATGAATGCACCTGCGGGAAATTTTGTGATTTCCACTCTGCAGTTCACATTTATTGACATTGTTGGTTACTTCAAAGTGACCTATACTGATGCCATAAAAAGAGGCTAATGTCGATACAAACGGTACAATGGACGACTGGTACCTGGCTCGCCTCTCCTTAGAACGTCACATTGAATCATGTACTTTACCGAAGACAAGTCTAATCATTGAAACAAATCTCCATAATCCGGGTGAATATGAGTGCCTCTTGACTCCTTTCAATCAGAGTTTCTATCCCGTAAGACTGCAGCGCTTTATCACTGTCACACTCCCAGATGACAGCCAATTGCAGGCAGTGAGGCGCCGTCACGTTTGAGTTTATAAAGTGGCCATACGCTGCAGCACCTATGCCTTCAAAATATCTTACCTTAGCGCACGGTAATTTTGGTGTATTTTTCCGCGTTGAAGGGTCATATCTGGTGTTCGGAGTAGTGTTTATTCTTTTGAATTAGAAATCTTTCTTGAGTGCTTTCTGTGAGTGATCCTGTCACTTCCCTCATTGGTTTACTTCTTTCCATCGTTCATGCTATCTTACGTAATTTCATATCAACGGATACGTAATCTGTTCCTATTGGTCACACATCATGTCTTCGTTGTATTGTTGGCGGATATTGTTCGTTTTTCCTCGCACTCGGGTAGTCTATGAAAAGGAAATTCCTTTCTTTGCAGTAGACGCTTTACCGGGTCAAGAAAGTTAGAGAACTTTTTAGAGTGTTTTATCGAATCTGATTTTTTAGTGTTTCTAAGGGACTTCGCTTTTCTCAGAAGTGTACTCTGAACTACGTACACGAAGTATAGCAGCTCTTATTGTGTAGATCTTGATCGGGCTTCGTGGCTAAATTAGTTTTTCTTTCTTTTTTAATTGAGTGAGAGAGGCGGACACGTAGCCAACCACGACCTCCTCCTCAGATGCAGCTGTGTCGGTTCGAGTTGTCTCAGCTGTTTACTTTTGTTCTTGTGTGTGAAGACTTTTTTTTGTTAAATTGTCTTGATTTTCAAGCAGATGCGTTGCAGTGCCCCAGTATAGAAATTAGATACCGTCAAATCATTCATTTTTTGCTTGTGATTTTCTTGGGTTGTGTAGTGATTAGGTTTGTGTCAGTCACTTTCCTATATTATAATTGTATAAGTTTGTTCATTCGGGACAAAGACATACGGTGCAATGTATGATTCGTGTACATGTAATTGTAATTTATATCCTGTAACTATTTGTTATGTGTTCATCATTCTGAAACTGAAAAGCCTTTTTATAACGACTCATCGTAAAACTGTTGCACTTTTTACCTGGGATTGTGGGTGGCAACCAAAGAGCGGAGGCAGTGTGTGTTGGGTGTGTCATCAGCTATTGGAGAAGCAGCGCCACAAGTATAAGACCTTTGAGAGCGTGATGCTACAGTTGGTGGAGGAAATCTCTTTTTCTCCAGCTCATCGCCATGTAAAATAGATGAGTTTTTCACAAATTCCGGAATACATGTAAGTTTAATTGCGGAAACATGGGGTAGTCATTTGAACCTTTAGTGAATTTTTCACTTCAGTAATGAGCACCAGTCTCCAACTGAAATTGGGCAAAGAATTGGGGACTTCGAATTCCTTAGGATATCACTCATACTCCTTAACCATGCTCCACATACTGCTCATTCGTACTACTATGTTTCATTCTAACTAATACTTTTGACTTACGAGGTCATTTACCTTAACAGCCTATAACATTTATAATTTACTAAAATGGTAAATAACGTTCTCGATACTTCTTTGTTTGGTTTTTTAATCTTATGTTGTATACATTGCTTTATGAGTAGCTAATTAGATTACTACGAAAGACGGCAGTAGTATTGAGTTGGATCACGGATTTAGAGTCTCATGTTGAGGCGGACATTTGCTTAGTACAATCAGTGCTGCCTCATTTGATTAGCGATGCAAACGTCGTTCGATTGTACATAAATATTCCCATCACTTCATTCCCATATTTCTGGGAGTTGGATATACAATTGCAAATAAGGAACGGCAGCGTGTGCTGTACATGTCCGCTTCCTGTGCCGCTGTGTAGCTGGAGGAGGCGTGCGAGCGCAGTGCGAGGGACGGACTCGCCCTCCGCCAGACGCTGACGGAGGCCGACCAGGAAAAGATACGCCTAATGCAGGAGGCGACACAGGTTAGTGCATTTGCTCTTCCACGCTGCCTCACGTATCCCTGTACGTTTCTTGCAGGGATTACCTTATTTTCGTCTTGCTTATTTGTAGAAATGCGAAGGTATTTTGTGTATCTGATGCATTATTGAGTTAGAAACTTTGGCTTTTCGCTGCATGAGCACTGGACAAAATAATTTATTTATTTCTGTGCTTGAGTGTGTTCATGTGTTGGCTTGCCTCGAAACAGTGCCCTGTCTACGCAGTCACTTTAGAGTGCCGTTACCGTAGGTGTCATGTCGCTCTGTGCTCGATTACAGCGCGAGGTGCTCTCATTCTTATACAAAATAAGTTCTTGTGTGTTCTTTTGAAGCTCAAAAGCAAATGTTATGTATGAATAGCTGCGCTTTCCGTTTAAAAATCTTCTTAATAATGCTCCTTCTCTGTGTATATTGAACGGTGTGACATAGTCTAAGCCACTGCAGCCTTGGAAGATTTGTATTACTTTGTATTAAAGCTGACGTTGAAGACATTTTACGATTCGAAGTTTGTCTGCGGACTTTTTATGGCAAAAGTGACTGTTACGGCAGCGCTAGGCTGTCTTTCTCTAATACACAATAATGCATTATATGTCTTGTCTTTTTCATTTTTCCATGAAAAATTTGAGTTGATTTGAGTTGAACGTTCTTGGTACATCTGTCTAGAACTGAATAATTAGTACAAAAATATGTAGAAAAACTCGTGGAAAATTTCCATTTTGCCATAAGTTAAAGTTTTTATCAATACCGTTCGTATCGTACAGTTCATATTATTGATGCGTTTAAAGACAGAAAATCAGAGCTCTCATTGTAGATTCTCATGTCGGCAATAGCATTCCACGTTTTTAGAAGCATCATAACTCTGATGCAAGGCACGTGGCGGCCCTGACGCTGTATGTCTTGTCCAGGTCAAAGAGCTGCTAAAGCGCGAGGTGGATCACAGCGACAAGGAGCAGCAGCGCTCGGCCGCCATCGTCACCGAGTACAAGAACATTTGCTCTCAGCTCTCACAGCGGCTGGACAGCGAGCGCTGCCAGCATCTCCTCACCATCGAGAACATCAAGGTGCCGTGTGTGCTGCGCAGGTGTACGATTGAACTTCTCGTTTCCTTACTAATTGAAGGGATGAATTATATTTATCATTCGATGCGTCCTTCAGGTAGCATTAGATAGGTAATGGGGCTTGGTTAGTTAGATCTCTCGATCGTTTGCTATGGAGACTGGCAATCCTAGGGGGAGGAGGGGGGCTCTTATTAGGTTACCTCAGCTATAGAAAGGTCTTCGGTACTTCTATCTCTTGCGCTAGTAATTCTTTTCTACTATTACTTCTGTACGGTATCTCTTTTTTATCTTTTCTTCCGCTTCCTTGTTAATTTGTTTCGATGCGTAGGAAATCCTTATGTGAGAACATACCTATGCACAGAGTCCACGTTCCCTATAGTCCATGCTAAATGGTCCTTTCTTTTCGCTCTCTCGAGATCGCCTTTGATGTGGCTAGGAAGTCCCTAACTAATTAAGTAATAATGATAATATTCATAAAATAAAATATTGCCACTATTCTGCACTCTCGTGCCAGATATTCCGGCCGATGGAATACGTTTTCCGACCAGTAGATTTCGCCTGTTGCGTCCACTCTCCGTACAGTTGTGGTTTCCGAAGGTGAGAGGCTCGACTGAATGGCTCTGCCGTTTTGCTAGTGACATATGCTGCTTGTACTGGTTAACGGTCAGAGATGGGAGCGAAGACGATTGGGCTGACGATGAGGGTCAGGTTGATGAGTGCTAGACAGGAGGATGCGGTGTGTTGGGACGTGGGTTTCGCGTAGTTTATGTGTGAAAAATCTCTTTTTTATGACAATTAATAATGAAAGTGATAGGAAAGCTTGATTTGTTTTTACTTTCGCACGATTTGTGCAAGCAGGAAATGGCATATTATACAAGAAATCTGTTCGAAAATTCAAAAATTGCTTTTCTTCATCTATGTAATAGCATTGGAAATCTAACCTCTTCAGCCTCAATTTTACGTAGGAAATTTGTTGTCCTTTAACCCTGGAATGGTAACCCTAAGTCTAAGGTTGGGTGAAGGAGAAACCTTTAGTCTTGAACCCATTGGGAAAAAATGGTAGGCAAACTACGGGATATGAGAAACCTGAGGTTACCATTCCGGGATTAAGAAAGTTTGTTTTCGATGACTTATTCATCTTATGCATAATGAAAGCTCCACGTTTCGATTAGAATCTATTCTTAATTAATATAATCGCGAAAGGAATCAGTTCATTAAAAACATCGATAAATTGAGTGGCTGCCCTGTCAGTATATTGAAGTGCTTGCGCCCTGTTGACAACGTGGCGGTCCTTCTTAGCTCTGACGTTCGTAAGCTAATTTGACTGTTAGAACAAATTTGAGTTTCAGCGCGTGGTAACATCGCCAGTGTTGCCTTTGGCTCGCCTTATGACTGGGAATCGGTGCGTCCGTCTCTTGACTTTGCCATAGAAATTATTTTTCAAATAGAATCCAATAGAGAATACATCTTAGGATTTTGGGCTTAAATAATTTTCCAACCGCAATATCGAGCATTGCCTATAATTTAAAGTACATTAATGCCAAAAATGCCGGGTAAAATCAAAACCGGGGAAAAGTTTCTCTTTAATGAAATATATAACAAATAATTTAATAAATCCTCAAATTGGATGCACGAAACATTCTTCCTCAAGTTATGCTTTTCTTAAGTATAAAAACTCGTATCATTCCTCCCTGTCCATTGAGTCTTGAGTGTTATCACTAATTAATTTGATATCTAAATTCGTTTAATTTTTTGAATCCAGCATTCCTCTTATGTCGTTAGAAGTTGTTCGTGAGGTTTGAAATTTGCACTTGTCTTTAATTTTCAACGTCAAAATGAATTAAATAATAAATACGTGTATTAGCAAATGGTTTCGTAATTTCAAATTCAATATAAACTCACATGTTTTTGGACCATGACTGGAAATTTTGTGCTATTCACTGGAGCGCTCACGAAGTTCGTGCCAACGAGTGCCTCGTCTCTGTAAACATGCGCAGCATTAGCCTCAGAGCTCTCGACTGTTCTCGATGTGTGCCCTCTGGAAGAGCTGTGCGGTTGTGGGAGTTGAAGTGGCTCGATTGTTCCACTTAGCGCTGACATGGTTATGGACTCCTGTGATGCTGTGATGTTTATAGGGCTAAAATGCTACAAATTAACTCGAACTTTAACTTCTTCTAATGTGACAAGACACTAAAGTTTTTGTGCTGGATCCTTTGACTTGGAAATACAGTTCACTTTATATCTTACAAGTAAACTTTTTCTAAATCTGTCGGAAGTTTTTCGTTCCAATCAAATAAAAAAAATGAAAACCTTGAACTTGATTTTGTTTATTACTCAGGTATGAAATTTTCTTCCAAAGATTGGCATTGCTACAGTAACAGTCAATGATGAACCCAATGATATTTTTCGATTTAATTTCATCTACTGACTATATGTTGTAAAATTTAATACTGTGCTTCAGTGCACTGTGTGCTGCTTTTTCAACTGATAGTTTGACGTGTCTGCCTAGAAATGTTAACCTGAAGTTACCAATTCGGTCACTCTCAGTATGGCAAATGGAGGCTGATGTTCCTGCTGTCCTTAGAGCCGTGTGAGCGACTGCAAAGCCTCCGACTGCCAGTGTCGTGAGGCACTGCCTGGTACTTCCATCATTCCGCCTACATCCACTTCCTCCTGCGCTTCCACTGAGGAGGATCCCAGCTCGTCCTCATCCTGCACCCGCTCCATCTCGCGTGACCAGTTCAACGCACTCAGTAGTCAAGTGCGAGAGCTTGAGCTCGAGCTGGCGCAAACCAAATTGGCGCTCGTCGAGACTCAGTGCAAGAACCAGGTGGGTCTTCTTGCCCATTTCTTCCGTGATATGTTTGAAACTTAGTTTGTGGCGTGCTTTTCACTGAAGTGTCAATTAGTTTCGTATAATAACGATTGTTTTGAAATGCTGTTATGATATCCATGTAGCTACAACACTTCAGTGAACTGAGCGTGCATTTTTTTTGTGAACTTCATGTTATGGATGATGCAGGTGACGACCGTTGTGCATATACAGAGCAGCATACGAGTGTGCATTAAAACCATCACTGAGCTTAGACCTCGCTTGCTATGCGAAATCAAAGCTGTAATGCCCACAGCACGAAATCATTAACGTGTAGCGTAAGATTAAGGCTGAACAAAACGTTTCTCAGTTCAACTAAGCCAATGATATTCATGATTCAAAATATCAGTTGTTTGCAACTGAAAGTATCTAGCGAGCGAATCGATACAACGTCCTTAGGTTGAATATCCTATATTCTTATCCACGTGTCTAGTTCGAGGACATTATCTCTCAGCGTACTTTCAATACACAGCCGGCCTTAGTACATTGCTGCGAAATCGTACGAGAGCGGGACGCACTTAGCTACCTGTAGAAGTGACGATTAACCCAAATATGGTAACATTTTCTTGGCAGGACGTAACCCATCAGCTAAATTCAGCCATTGCGGAGCTTCAGGGGCACCGCGGCACTTGGCTCCAGAAAACCTTAACTTCCATCTCTGGGCTGAAAGATAGAACCTCACGACCCCTCAGCCCCACCCAGTCGGCTGCTCCGGTTCCACCTCCATCTCAGTCCACTGGTTTCGCTTCCGCAGACTCAAACTCCTCCCAATTGGCCAAGAAAGAAACTTACTGAAGGTCTAGCAGAGGATTTTAGACACGTGACCGGGATTCAGTAGAGAAAGCCATTTATGAAAGGTTATGTTTTATCACATTCACATTGAAAACTGAAAACACGCCGGACGATCCGGGGAGTGGCGCCACTCTGGACGCTGCGCCTCGGAGAAACCGTCTTTCGTCGGCCTCCTCGTGAGGCTGTTTGAAGGAATTTGACCCTCCCGGAGGGGTCCCACGACGGCGAATACGCTCCAACATTGGTGGGTGGGTCTTCTAGACCTTGGGTCTTAGTGGGTCTTCATTCGCACTAGAACTTGATTCTAACCATCCATGAATTGATCTGAATTTCCATTGAAGATATTTCAGTTAGGAAATTGTCCTGGTTAAAATTTTATTTTCTGTTCAGAAAGGCCAATATCGTTCCAAGAAATGAGTACAATTTGATATTTGCGCACATGTATATTCTGCCGCTAATGTCAATTCTACCAATAGCCCAGAGCACAGTCCCGTTCCCTGTCGAAACCAATACGGTATCGAGATGCCAAAATTTTGTCCAGCTTCAAATAGCATATACCTTTGGGAAAGTGCAAATTTTTTTGTGAGAATATGAATTCCTTAAAAAACACGTGGAGAATTTTTTTTACTGTGACATAATCTTACGAATATGCTAGAACCTTAAACACGTTGTAAGTGCTTGCATTCCTACGGTACGAATATTAAGGTAGGAGTATAACTACTTTTTAAAACTTATGAAGTATTGCTACGTTTGTTGCTAGTCCGGTAGTAGAAAACGTCCCAGCTTGAACTGCTGTCGTAGTCGTGCTCAGGACTTCTGGTCAATCTGCCGTCAAACCGGTGCCGCTCTGGAGGCTGTTTAAAGGCACCTCTTTCGTGGTAGCGCGTAAAAATTAATCTGCTGTTGGAGACATTCCTCTTTCGTACCCCTGCACAAGTGACATCCGTTTTGGTCAGTGTTTTGTCGTGAGGAACTTGAAACATTGAGTACGTATGCTGATATGCCAGTGGTTTGCAGGAGTTGTCCATTGCCATCTGTTGTATCACTGTTGCTCGTGGTTGTAAGAACCGTGGTATAAATGGGCTAGACATAGTCTCACGTTATAAATGTTTTGCTTGATATAGGTACATGGTGGGTCCATTATGTACTACGTCTTTGTGGCTTAGAGCTGTGCCACTACGTTTATCGGCAATATACAGAGTGGTGTGCACTATACCACTGTTCAGTGAACGTGTCAAGTTCCATCTAAATTTCCATTGACATTCTGAACAATATTTCGTGGAGAACGTCGTAGATGCTTTTTGACTTTTGGTTATCTTATCCTGCTGCTGAACTGTAAGTATACTGTATAGGAGCTTCTGCAGGTGTTAAATCGGTATGTATAGCAGCTTCTCGGTACAGAAAGGTAGAGCAACGTTGGATGTTTTTTAGTCTAGCTTAAGCGATGAAACCTCACGAAGGAGATATATTTCTCAAGTATAAAGCAATGCTACTGCCGCTGGCAATAACTAATCATGCACCAAAAGTTACTGACAATACCGTACGCATCAGGCGGTAGCGGCTGAATCGCTTGCTTGGGGCAGTGTGGTTTTTCTTGACGTTCCATCGCTTTGACTCATTAGACTTCCACCGACAACCTAACGCCAGTCTCTTCTGACTTCACGTCCCGCTGCCTTTCTGCTGTGTGGCCGAGGTTCAAAGAAATGACACCACCCACCGCGTCATTGGAATAGCCT
The DNA here is from genome assembly GCA_014899125.1 of Orchestia grillus. Lineage (NCBI taxonomy): Eukaryota > Metazoa > Arthropoda > Malacostraca > Amphipoda > Talitridae > Orchestia > Orchestia grillus. Next base: position 15,091 of record VOMN01034599.1, read on the forward strand.
TAGTTCTGCCGCACCCGATATACTCATAATGGTCAAATAAAGTTATCTCTTTTCATTGTCGTCATAGCCATGCATGGTATTCTACACACCTTATCGTGCAGCTTACGCGCACATTGTAAGTAGCATCAGGCTACGGCTTCTTTTCTAGATCTTAGTGATATAAGAGTTTCTTTCCTTCATAGATTTTATGAATTGGCATTTTTCCAGTAGACACTATCTTAATAAGGTAACCTCCCCTCTTTTCCCACTGAGTATCGAAAGCTAAGTCGCAAAATATATTTATCGAGAGTTGTGCTCAGAAGTTGTATTATGGTATAGTTTAACATACAGTTACCGCGTACTAACTCTTAAGCTATGTTAATCATTATTAGTTTACCTCATTTATTAATAAATGAATTGCTTCAGTCGAACAGACGCAACATTGAGCTAATTCAAATATTATTCATGTAACAATATACAGTATTGAACATTGCGTCACAAGGAACAGAGACTTCAGCTCTCTTCTGCATCTGATATTACGCATTGTATGCTGAGGAAGGCTCAAGCTCTAATAACCGTGCATTTAATCTATTAACTTTCAGTGTCAAACAATAACCCTTGTAATTGTTCATCATTGTAATTAACTGATGAGACGATTTCATGTTCCTTCCTCGTCTCCTAATAATTTGTTCTTTCTTTCCGTAACTGCTAAGCTTGAATTTGTTTTCGATATCATGTTGAAACTTTGTAACATGCCTAATTGAGGTATCTCATCCTCCTTGCTTGCAAACACTACGTTATTTCCTTCTGTATGACATTATCTCAGTTATCTCAAATTTATTCATTTGTGAGCGAAAGTCAGGTCTGATTGTAGAAATTCGGTTCGTAGCTCGGTTTGCCACTTAGCAGTAAGTTGGTTCACACCGCTAAAGGTTTTCCGATGTATTATAGCACGTTATCTACGATGTGACCCACCGGTGGGGCTTTTCACCGCAAGAGAAATAATGCTGTCACAGGAGACGTGTTGATCTTGGACCTTACCAATTTTTCGTTCGAATTAGGTAATTCTGATTCAGTTCGAGAATTTCCCGTTCTGGTCCCACTCACTCGTTCACTTAATTAGTTAAGTAATTCTTATATACTGTATTTAGTTTAGATGCCCGGACTCTTGTTCCTTAACCTATTGCATTTCATGATTTCCTTTTTCGGTTCGTGGTAGTAACGCCCCCCAAATGTATGTTCTCCAACACCAAAAGGGGAGTTTTTATAGAATCCCAAAGGGGGCGCTTCTCCAAATTTTGATAGCCTCCGACACGCTGTCTGCTATGGCATGGGTTGCAGCGGAGGTATTAATGTATTTATTTATCTAGTGATAATCTAGGCGTAATGCTTGCAGTCATGGTGTCATATTTAATATGCGCAGGATGTCTCCGAGGTCCTCATCACAGGTATGTTTCGGAACCAAAGTCGTCGTCACAAACTATTGTGCTGTGTTCCTTTATTTTGGTCTCAATTTTCATAGATCAGGGAAATATTCCTGATGATTTGAGTTAATCATATTTCTTATTGTAACTATTATTCAGAAACGAATTGCAACAGCACACTATAAAATACCGTTGCCATTACATATATGTTACTATATTTTGGGTTTTCCTTTCCATCGAAAGCAGAAGAAAACTCACTTGTGTTGAACACATCCAAATGGTGAACATACTGCAGCTCATTGTACGCGTACTGAGAAGATAATTTCATAGGAATCCTCCCAGTTCTTCTCCCACGTTTAACTGATATCAAAGTGGAATAATTATATTCGTGTTGAAAGAAATATTAAAAATTTATAGAACTTGATTGTAAAGTACCTACATAGATTTGATATCACCTGCTTTTGGTGATAACGTTAGTACTAAACTAAACGTCAAACTAAAATACCTCCCTTTAGCGCCGTTGAGAGAATTTCATGAAAAATATTTTCCCCAATACTTCTCTGTGTCCTTCGTGGCTGACAAAAAGACCGTCAAAGAACATGCACCATACAACATATTTATATATATATAGATATATACACCAGGAGAAAGACAGGACATTTAAGCTTATCCATTCAACAACAAACTGATGTCATTTAACGCCCAAGCATATGGACACCCTGCCGAGCGATGGCGCAGTTACTCAGTGGTGGAATAGACCACTCTTCTAAGGACTGCACATCCGACCAAAAAAGAACCTTTATTAATTCCACACGTTTTACCGTTGGGGTTTCAATGTCTTGCAACTACTGGCGTGGTGAAGGATGCGAGAAATGTGTGGTTTAAGCTCACCTTCCCTATGGAAGTACTCCCTGGTTACGTGAAATACCCTGCCTGAGCCGGGATCGAACCCTGAACGTCTCGGCTGCGAGGCCATCAAGCTAACGAGTACGCCATGGAGCCCACCCAAGAATAGTTACCATTGTGGAGGCCCTGACACAGCGGGATGCAGCACGTATGAAAGATGGAGGAGAAAGTGTGCTACAGATTAAAGAGTGAGAAAAAAAATTCTAATAATTCATTTAAGAAAAAGAATATCAAAAAGATAAGCCAACTAATACTCAACCATCAACAGCCCAATTTTACCATGAAATAAGCCTAAGTAGTCACAATGGAGACACCTTCGGGTGCAACAGAAGAATTAAAGATCAAAAAACGTCATCGCTGAGGAGAGGAGAAATCAGAAGAAAAGGAGCAGTAAAGCAAGGAATAGACAAGAGTCCAAGAAGAGATGAGGTGAAGAAAGGCTGGGACGATCCCTGACTGATGAGGCTGACTCTAGCAGACCACTGAAGTGGTATGCTAGAGTCTACGCACGGGAAAAATTAACACAACCTTAAATGACCATCATGGGTAACTGCTCCAGAGAGGAGAAAAAAAAAATCGAAGGAAAGAAATAAATTCCAAAAAGTGTACGCTAAAGTGAAGAAAAGAAAAATGTATGAGAAGGTAGATAAAAGTATCGAGGATAATGACAGAAATACGTATGAAGAAGAATTTAGGAACTCGAACCGCCAGAAGAATGGTGAAACCGAACAAAAATAACGTAACTGCGTCGAACTTCTGGTGAGGATTATAGACCGGGACCCCAGAAAAAGAAACAACAACAAGCAACGGAAAATAGAGAGCTGGGAAAGGCAACAAATGGAGTGAAAATAGAGGAAGAAAATTTTCCTACAATGGAATCTTCAAAGAACAACCTTATCGAAGAAAGATGTAATTAATCTAATAAAAACGTACAAACTAGCAGCGGTAGTGGCGCCCAGGAGACTTTCTGCGGTAATGAATTCATGTCACCATTAGCTGGACAGTAGCTGCTTATGTAAACAAGGCAATTATGATTACAGATTTCACGGAGTAGGGCAGTACATCCACTCGCCAATATCAATTCAGGAAATTGAAATACAGTCATGTTGAATCATAGCATCAAGAATCCACCTAATACAGTATAAAATGACAATCACATCCATAACTTGACCACCAGGTGCTAATTCAAACCTCGATGAACTCTACAACACTAAACGTACTCCCTAAGCCAGTCATCGTAACGGAGGACTTCAGTGTCCGTTACACTGGTTAGGCAAACAGAACAGCAGACCGCAGAGGACGATTAATATAAAATCTCGCTACTTAAAATAATTTCAGAGTCCCAACTGCACCCAGCCACACATACCGCTGGAGCAGTGATTGACCTCACACCGACTCCCCCCAGGTATAACTCCCGATTTCAACTTCACAGCCATTTCTTCAAGACGCAGCAGTGACCACCACCAATAATGACAGCGACAGTGCAACAGGGTGACACGAGATGAGAAACTGAGCGATGGAATTTCAGAAAGGGCAATTGGAAACAAGCGAAAACCTACCACGCGGAAACGCATACAGCAGCAGGAACTGCCTGAAGATCCCGAAAAAGCAATCGAGGAACTAAGCGTGTGATTTGAATGTATTGCAGAGAAGGAGGTACCTAAGTATATAATCAAACGCCATTACGCAAAAGCGTAGTGGACATCTGAGTGCGGCAGGGTTTGGCGAGAACGGGAGAAATGCTGAAGTGATCTCAAGCGACCGGGATGCTGGAACAGATCAAGTGGCGGAAGAGAGGAGGAGCAGGGCAACAAGTACCTTCAGAGAAACAAAGAGAAACTGGTGAAAGTACGTGTGACACAACCACACCGAGCGGTTGCATCCGGGAGCGATCAAATAGAATCCATAGCAGAACGAAAAAAAAATCAAAATACTTGAAGAAAACACACTTTTCTCGTCAACTGCAGACACAGAGAAAAATTATTGGAGCAAAATATGATGAACCAAAGAAATGAGGAAATAACTCCAGCACTCTTGAGAAAAGATCCATCGGCTGGGTTCCAGCCCACGTTGGCATCTGCGGCAATGAACTAGAGGACCGAGCAGCAAAGGCAGCATCGATGACACCAAATGAACTTGCTCTCATTCTGTACTGAGAATAGTTTCCGCTAAAGCGACGGAGGACAAAGGAAGTTTGGAATAAGGAATGGCAACATGAACATGGAGATCTCAGGGAGATTATCACCAACCCCAGAAAGAGAAAGGGGAACTAGCACAAATTTAACAGTCGAAAGGAGGTTGTAATCAATAAGCTACGGTTAACGCACAGTTTCGACTCAAACTCTTGGTCATATGCTGCTGGTGTGAAGTTGCCATTCTGACTGTGAAACTAATATCGAAGAATATCCTATTCTGCAACAATCAATCAGTATTAGTAGTAGTAAGAATAGCAACGCTTTAGTAGGGACCATTTAGCATGGACTTAGGAGAACGGGGAATCTATGCAAAACGTGTGTTCCCACAGAAAATCCCTGCGCATAGAAATAGCTAGTTAAGAAGGAAAAGAAAGAAAAGATAGATAATAATAAGAGAAGAAAACATGAAAACGAAAAGAAGCAAAGTGGGCACGAAAGATAGAAGTCCCGAAGGCCTATCCCAACTGAGGTAACCTAACCGTGCCCCCCTGGGAGCGCTAATCCCTTAGCATAAGACAGACAAACCTAACTACCTAACCCTACTGCCTATGGCCTATCCTACGCCCCCTGGGAGGTACAACGATGAAAAAAAATAAAATTTTTGTTTTAGGAGGAGGAAACCAGATCCGTCTTCTGCTAAGCGATTGCCGGCCAATACAGAAAGTGATCGAGTCCGTAAATGAGATGTCGAGTTGGCAAACTTGTGAACTATTTCATTCAGATCACAAAGACGACTTAACCATGCACAACTTAGCAAGAAACGGAAAACAAACAACGTATTAACCTGAAGTGAACTCAAGCAATGAGTGCTGAGTAGTATGAAGATCCATCTTCCGCAGAAATGCTAGAGTGAAAGCTAAATAGACTTTAACCGAAGCTATCGTTGAACGAGTTGATATTATTAAGATTATTATTAAGATTATTAATATTAATAGTAAATGCGTCCCGTCAAAAATGCGGAACTTACTCAATTTATTCTTGAATTGAATTTTCTAGGTGAAGTAAGTGATGGGACACAAATGTTCCTCTTCGTTTCCATTCAAATCAACTGTTCATAAACAAACTATGTTAACCAATGAACTGGTATAGCATGTTTCATTGATTGAAACCTTCAACTTCTTTAGATCACACTCATTTATTACGAAATGATATTCAGCATCCCATCTACAACGCTGTCGCATGTCAGCGCTGCTTAGAGTATTCGTACTCATGCCTCAGTTTAATACAAGAGAAATGAGAGAAAAACTACCGATGAAGAATATTTACTTGTTAATGAAAAAAATTATGCATCTTCTATTTCGTGAAATTAAATTTTACTACAAAGAAACTGCGAATCCCTCGCATGAAGTATTATATTTTATGGCACAAAGATAATAGCTTGTAGAAAATATTGTGAATAAATTGAATACTTAATACCGAACAGGACATATAAGCTCCAAGAGAAACGCAACTAAACAAGCAGAAATGTAGATTTTAATTCTACGACAGCAAAATATTAATATATTTAAACAACGCTGTGCTGCAGCGAAGCCATATCCAGTTTGATGGGTTTTACATCTTGTGTCCCACGAGGCCTGGAGGTCAGACGCCAACAGTCTTTTGGAAAAAGGCCAGCCATAACGTAACACCGCGTCAGCAGCTTCCAAATTAGGGTCGGCTGATACAACGAAGATTAACCCTCTACCGACCACACTATTTTGGCGATAAGGCTGCATTTAGCTTCGTACAAATAACTAGTTACAGCTTTATGTATGTGTGCAATAAGGCTGTACTAAGCCTTTCACGAAAAACTAAGCGCTTCCTCACGCACGGGGATTTTGAAATATAATTGCCGGTTAAGGGTTAACGCACACTAAACCCTGCCCAAGGGCTTTTAACGTCAATCATACAAATTCGCGAGCACGGTACAAGCAAATACGTGTAAACCAACGTAAGGAGTTCTAGTTTGAGAATTTAGTGTTAAAGATTAGCAAAAAAAACTCAGTTTAGAACCATTCACAGCCGCACATAAGTGTTAAGGATAACGAAACGTTGACCAAAGGACTGATAGATTTTCCTTAAAATTCAGAAGCTTTGTAAATTTCGTCAACGTATGAGGACACATTATTTCCATACTGTGCGACAATTGCTCCAGGAAACCTAAAACTTATGGGATAAAAACGTTCAATTGTTCTAAATTGTGAAACAAAATATTTATGAAGGATTTCAAAGGATGAACTTGAGGCTAGTTTGAAGCTCCTCATCCACATGACACTCGATCCAAAGCGAGCGAAGAGAAGACCGTTTAGTGTGGGCTATGGAGAACGGGGAATCTATGCACAGGGTGTGTCCCTACACAGGATCCACTGCGCATAGAAACAGTGAGTACAGAATGAATAGGACAAAAAGACCGAAAAAAGATAACAAAGGTACAAAAACTGAGAGAAGAAAAGGGGGCACGAGAGACAAAGGTCTTGAGCCTAGCTATAGCTGAAGTAACCTAACGGTGCCTCCTTGGGGCCACCAGTCCCTATGGCATGAGATAGAGAAACTTAACCCTATTGTCTATCCAATGCCCCTTGAGGGTCAATACTTACAGCACTGCAGGCATGTTTGTGCAACCACAAAATTTCTCCAGGTGTCCATGTGATATCAAAAAGAAATCCACCAAGATTCAATGGTTGCCTGCTGCAATAACAGCTTAATAGCGATGTGAGTCCAGGAAAAAGTCCTAAACATTCAAGATATGCTTTTATGCAAATAATGACATCGAACGTATTGATAAGATCTAGAATGATAAACAAAAAGGACTTGTAGTAGATAACTAATTGATGCGAGATTAAGAATAACTTCCTTAGCAATTAGTAACTCGCTGGTCAAGATATAAAATTTACCTTAGATTTACTGAAGGGCACGCCATGTTTTACGATCACAGTCATCGTCAAGGGAAGAATGACGAGCGAGCGTCGCATTCGTGGGCACCTGAAGTACGGCCATCGAAGAAAACCTTACACAATACGAATAATCGATGACCAAAGGTACGAAAGAAGACTCACACGTATAACCGATTTTCTCTAAGACCATGCCTCACCACACTATTCAAGCTTGGAAATAAAACAACGTAGTCGCACTGAACAACTTACACGACGTCAAAAAATTTGCTGTTATGCGCAGGAAATTAGCATTTCCAAAACTCCCTACTTGAACGAGTCATTCTTTCAGGCAATCGGAGAAATCTATTTTCATGCATGTTTGTAATACGCTTTTCACTGACTCACAGCTAGCATCTTATCGCAGTAAAATGGATTGAAAAATTCAGTGACACAAAAACTGACAACCTGTTCCATGCAGCAAAATTCACGCGAAGATGTGACCGCATCTCAAAGACATGAAAAGTAAGACAGACAAATAATCGGAGACACTCACCAAGTCGTGAAATTAAGGAGGCACGTTGTGCCGTGATCCTCCCAGCGAACAGAGAAAGGGAAAGCTGACGGAACCACTTCGCCCGGAGCGAACTCCCGCACACCCTAGCTTACTCGTTGTGGGTGGCTAGAGATAACGTCGAATTTCCCCATAGTGCAGGGTATTCTGGATACCTCATAGTAGCACAGTATTGAGCAATGAGGCTATGGCACATCGGACAAGACCCACGAAACACTATTAGGATAAAGATTTCATAAAATTTCAACAATTTTCTAAAATCTCAAAACGTCCAAATTTCGTGGTCGATTGAACTTTGGTGTTCAATCCCCAAATTGAGATGATTTCACCTAAATTTGCGATACGTACGCGTCCAAGTAAACATGAGACAAAAGTGGCTCTACAGCTGATATTCTAGTCTCACTGTAAGAGTGTAGTACTAAATAAATGTCGGCCAATTAGTGACTAAAGATCTCTCTCAAAATAATAAAGAAGATATTTTTATGAGCATGAAAGATGGGAGTACAGGAATATTTGAGTAAACAGTCATGGAAATCCAGTGAACTCTAAAAAAAGACTTATCGAAAACCAGACATTATAGTGAGTGCTATGACTGTGGCCGCTAGAATATTCAGCCATGGTCGACGGCACTCCAATGAGACGAAACTGCAGCAAATTCAGGATTTCACAAGCGTTACTGGATCATGAAAGCGAACATCCATACAGTAAAATTCGGTCCAAATTTATTCAAAGCACGCAATTGGGAAGCAAAATATCGGCGTCTCGGTACAACTTGCTATTGTAAGAAGCAAGTGCCACAATTATCTCAAGATATGAAAAACTGAGGGTAAAGTGGAAAGAAATAAGACGTTCATGGTTAGAGTTGGATTTCACAATACCACGTCTTCCCCGAATGACAAAACGAAAAGAGTAAATACAAAAGACTGGGCCTAACAAATGAAACCGCAGTGACCTTGTACAGCAAGCTTTGCTGATTAAGCTGTAATTAGAGATACAATCGAGAAACGCCAGTTCCCTTTAAAACTCAGGCGCGGACAGACGCTGTTGACACATCTCCCAAATCAACTATCAGGAATCCTCGTCATACTCCGAAGAGAGCACAAAGTTCCTCAACACGTTGACTCCGATTTTCCACACAGGTAAAATTACATACAGACTGTGAATTTAAAAATGAAGGATTTTGGTTTCACAAATTTGGTTGCTCAATTAATTTTCTTTCTAATGAGAACTAGCTTATTCGATTGATGAACACAAATTTGAAGAAAACTCGAAAATTGTATTTATACATGATAGTGCTTTGGTTACAATAGGTTAGGTTAGATGATCGCGAGTACCATATATGACCCACTTCGGAGTCAACGTGTTAAGATTCCATAACACGCAATCCCTGTCCTAGTCTCCGACAGGAGCTCTAGTATCAGGACAGATGAGTCACGAAGCAGAACGACCGGTGCTCTCTCAGTAATTGTACCTGCAACGCCACCAGCATTAAGCCGTAACTGCACCGTGCATCACACCTGATACAGTTCCCTCAAATAAAATAGCCTTTCTGTCAGAATTACCTGAAGATTTATTTTTGCTTTACATGTAACAAAATTGGGGCCGTAAAGGGTTAACACTAAAAGGTTTTGATTTTCAATGAAATACGAATACTTAAAGAGTATCTAAACCAAACATGTCACAAGTAAAAAACTACAAAGCACACACTTGAAAATCCAGAAAAATATGTAAATTTGCCGCAAAAGAAAAACGGGGTGAACAAAAATGTCCGTCATTTAGCTCATGCTTCATAAGAAAGCGACTACCAGTAGATACACAGACGCATGGGTGCGAAAATACTCAGTTCCGACAACACAACAAAAAATACCTTGAAACGCAGATAATATTTCACGTCCAAATGGTGCGTACCTTTTCGCATTCATCAGCTAAAGCAAAAAAGTGAAACAATTTCCCCAAAAAATATCTTGATTCAAATAACACAAACGGGACGCCAAAGAGATATATTTAGTTAAGTTTAACCTGAACAACAATAACACAACACAAAAATAGATTTTAAGAGAATAAAATGAATTGTAATTAAATTAGGGCGGTAAGTCTTGGCCATGTAGTAGCATCCAATTGCCTGCACCTCTCGCCAAGTATTTAAAGTTGCCAATGGACGACACACAAACCCGCAGAAATTAAATGCAAGGCCCATCGAACTTACTATCAATAGTGTGATATATGTTACTGGCACAGAAAAACGAGATCTCGAGAACCAAAACACAAGAAAAGATCCGTCGAAGAAGTCAATCTGGCCGCCACACAATGACACACCAGACCCCCATGCGATGCCATGACGCTTTGCTGCTCCCGTTGCCGTTGCAAAAAGCGTTCGCAACGCACAGCTGAATTGGATCACACTCACGAAGTATCTAGTATGTAAACCCAGGAACAAGATTTGTCAATGTACCTAAGCATTCTGAGATTAAACACGGAGCCTAGACCTTTGTCATACCGTCCTGGGGTAACAAGTATTTAAAATCATAACCCGAAGAACTTGCTGTCAGCCTCGCAGCAGCAGGAGTTTTGAGAGGTTCTCTAATCTAGTAAATGCCAAGGCACTCGTCTCGAGCCAGGGGGCGAATAATTTTTGTCTCACCTTTATTAGAAGAAATTTTATCATTATTTTACTATTGCTTTTTTTCATAAAATATTCCCAAAACCGAGACGAGATAAAAGTTCATATTTACTACATAAATATCCAATCAGTCAAATGATCGCACAGACGTGGACACCAAAAACCTTCCCGACGATGAACCGCAGACAACTTTAAACATAAATTTGCCGCACAGAATTCTCACTGACTTCAACTCTGACCTAATACGTAGCAGACAAGCTTGGTCTTGCTCTCTGCTTTGAATAATAAGTTTCAATAAAATAAATAGGGAACTTCAAGTTTATGAGCGAGTTGGAACTATGGAAAATAAAGGTATAATCATACTCAATCCCAGCTCATAATTATCACATGAAAGGAAACCAAGTTTTCTCAAATTCAGCTACGAATTTCTTAGTTCTCATACTAGCCAATGTTTTTAAGAAGATCTATGTCAATTAATCTACAAGCTTCAAGGCACAAGTGGAAATGAAGAACAGAAGGAGCTAGCTAGTCATTGGAGGGGTGAGTTACACTTCAACCTACAACTTCAACACTACCGCAACTTCTAAAAGTTTCACATGCAGCCCAAACTCTTACACACTCAGACAATTGTTTCAAGTCTCTGTACGATAGTTTAACCTGTTAATGGGTATTGACATCATATGATGTCCGCGTGGTTGTTGCATTCACACGGTCGCTGTCGATTACACATACCGTGTGAATGCAACACCGGCCACCTGGGCGATGAGCGTTAACAGGTTAATATTTAAAATCATAAAATATACGTAATGCACAGAAACTCGTTTCACATCAACTTCAGAAACGGTGGGAACATAAAAATGTTTACCCGTTAAAATAACAAAATGTATGCTTTAGTAAAAAACTAGACACAAGTAGAAAGTGCTTTAAAGGAATATGTAGACAAACGTCTTACTATTATTTTAGAAACGTCAGGATAGTTGATGCGCACATTATTAGAATCGAAACGTTTTAAAATCATACGTTGTGGGACAACGATAATTCCCGATTGTTGTCGAGGACGTACACAAACCTGGCCGCTGCACCACCTCGCATCCAGGAGAGAATCAAGAAACTTAATTCGCAATTCTTTTAAGTAGGCATGAACGAGTAGTCATAACAATACCCAGATACTTGTGAATACTCGACCTTCACTTCAACTGAACACGTAAGTATTATAAAAGTTTCACGGAACGTAAACGTGAGAACAAATGAAGAGCGTTCACCACTGAAGCAGTTGGCATTGGAGTCGGACCCACCTTGACCCCAGCTGCGCGACGCCCACACGCACCTCTACCTACTGTTAAGGGTCGCGCGTGAGCTCACAGCACATCAAACTTAG